>CATIWK010208352.1:0-12833 GCA_949634005.1 Mallotus japonicus
ATGGGATGTTGTAGTACGTACTGGTCAATCAGATAGAGACAATTATAGATAAGAATGACTTTCAGGATAATGTATTATGTTTTGATTTGGAAAGTTTATATATGTGTTGGCTGTAATAAACAAATGTATTATGAATTATTACTCTGTTTATATTTTGCAATAATAATGGATGGCTTTTTGAAAATGGCAGGAGATTGAGAAATCATGTAGCTTGTTGATGTAAGTAGCTAAATAATGGAGTGTTGCAAATTCCATGAATAAAAATTGAAGATAGAGCAGACAATTATGCATAGTGTGGTTTCACTCAAAATGCTAATTATCACAGGTTCGGAGGAAAGTCTGTTGCATATTTTGCAGGACTATCCTCATGCTCAGATAAGGGAAGCATTTCTTCCCAGTGATACTGTCGGCTAATTTTTTATTTTTGTGAATTTGCAAGCGTGGCAGAGGAGCGAGTCCTCAAAATTTAGACTGACTTCTTCAAGACAATTTGTGGATCCCCAATCTCCTTTACCACAATTTGCTTGGATTTCACAGATGAAAATAAATTTGAGAATAAAAGAAACTATTTGAGCAATTAAAAGGGAAATTGTATTGATTTTATAGCTTAGTGCAAAAGCAAAAGTAGAATAAAAGCAGTCCTACTGATAAACTAAAGAAAATGACAATAAAATAATTGGCTAATGATTGTAGATTTGTAGATTGGTGTAGATGTAGATGTAGTCAATCATGTATGTGTTCTTCTCCTTTTCTTTTATAGATGATCTTGCTTACAGACTACTTTTCCAATTAATTCTCTAGCAGTTCAAGAGTCTTCCGTTTTTTGGCAATAAATTCACGTAACTCTCAGACCCTTCATCCCCTAGCTGATCCTTTTTCCCAAGGCATTCTTGTCCAGAATCTCCTAGAATCTTCTTCTGCTTTAATCTTTAAGTTTAGGCCGAACTTTCTCACTTGTTTTGGGCTTCAGAAAGTTAATTAAATCAAATGGGCATGGCCTTAATATATTTTAGCCAAAAAATTCGATTATGGCACAAACAATGTCCCCCGCATGTAATTAGCTTAGGCAATCCCAATGCTAATTTACATGTAAAATAAAAGCTCATGAATATATATATTTGCTCAAAATTTTTTTTAATCAAGAGCAAAAATAAAATTTTGTGAGCTTAATGACCCAATTTACAAGCAAAACAAAGATGAGGAATATCGTTGAGAATGGGCCCAAAACCAACATCATCAAATTTTTATGGGAGCTGCAACAATGATTTGCAAAATATATTTCATGTGCAATGCACTTCCCCGAGCTTTCAAACAGGTCTTTCTTCTTTACAACATGGAATAAAAATTCAAAAAAAACTCTGGAGAAATTAATGAGAATCAATTCAATTTTTTTTAAAAAAATATTTACTTCTTTCCCCAATTCTCTTTTCTTTCTTCTCAACACTGCTTTTTTTTTTCTCTTCTTCATATTTTTTTCTCTTTTGCCTTCCAGTCACCTCTCCTCCACCGGACAACCATTCACCGCCATTGGACAGCAGCCAGCCAGGCAGAATAGCCTCTACTAGCCACAGCCAATAGCAAGCAACCCAAGGCTGTTCCTTCCCCAGTTCACGCGTCACAGCAGCGGAACGCTGCTGTTCCGCTTTACTGCTGCTCTCCTTGCAATGTTGCACGTGGTCGAAGCCCCTCCGGAAAGAACCACCACCCAACAGTCCGCCCAAGTTCTGGTCACCATATTCTCATCTAAAGTTGCTGCCCTCTTCAAACAGAGCAAAAAAAAAAAAAAAAAAAAAAAGCAAGGAAGCTGCTGCCTTAACCCAAATACAAGCTCCAAATCAATAATCCTTTCCTCTTCTCTTGGTTTTGTCTTTGCAAACCAGTTGTGCATATTCAAATCAAATTCCCAAGGAAAATTCTTCTCCAAAGGTATTTTATTTTCCAAGAAATCTTACAAATTTTTGTATTATTCGAAAGTTTAATTATGAAATTAGTTGATCACTTGTGATGGTTGGTGATTTGGTGCTTGTAATATATTTGCTTCCTTAGAGAACATTTAGCCAAAAATTGAATTTATTTTTGGCATTGCTCAAAATTTGCATTCTTGTGATCTTAGCCAAAATTAATGCATATATGTTTTGGCTTTCCTTTGAATTTATTTGTGAGGTGAATAATTAGCCAAAAATTATTTCGGCATTGATTGTATTGGCTTTAACAGAATAAATCATGTATTATGATTCGGCTATTTTTAATGCTATTTATGAGCTTTAATCATTTGATGAACTTTGAGAGCAAAGTTTGTTTAGCCAAATGCTTGTTAATTTTGATGAATTTGGCTACTTGCGAAGGCTTCATTTATCTTGTGACATGATGGGATTTTTGTGTAAATATGTTATAGTAGAAAAAATTATCACCCATCAATATTGTTTATTCGGCTTTATCTTGGCAAGTTTCATGCCAAAATAATCTTTACATCTTTGATTTGCATAAGGGAATAATTTTGAACTCTTAGCCAAATTAATTCAATTTAAGTGGCTTTGTCACTTGCTAATCAAAATGTGATGCCTTGGTAGCTTGAATACTTGGCCAAATTTTAGCTTAAACCAAAAAATTAAAATTCATGGTTCACCATTAGCCATTCTTTAGATTTGATCATCTTTGAGTACACTGTAGCAATTTATGCCAAAATAATCACAAATGCACTCCATTTTTAGCCAAAACCATCTTTATCCTTTGTAATTTGTTTGTTCTTGGCCAATCATTATGCACTTTCATGTTTTGAGAGCCATAGGAAAATGGACCAAAACACTACTTCTTTATGAAAAATTCTCTATATTTATTTTAGCAAAATTTTGCCAAAATTTCTTCTCTTGTGGAATTTTTAATTAATTCGGCTTTTATTAAGCCAAATAAAATGCTTTTTTAGATTGTCACCATTTATCCATCTTTAAGAATTAATTTCCTTGGGGAAAAATGAGCTTGGTTTGTTTTTTGTGCATAATCTGCATATTCCAACATCTATGTCTTGGTACAACCCTCCATTGTAGCACAGACAAAATAAATTAGCATATGGCTTATGAAAACCACAAACACTTATGTCTCAAACTACACTAATGCTTGCCTGTATATCACCATAAGGCAAATTTATTTATCTTAGCAGTAATTTGCCAAAATATGTCTATTTTCATAGAAGATTTCTTTTCCAAGGCATTTTATTTTATGGCCAAATTAATTACTTATTTAGCTGTTTAGATTGCTATTTTCTTGCTTGGGAACCTTGGAATTGTGCACTTTGTATGCATGAATTGCTCCATGAACTTGCAAATTCTCCTCCATTTGATGTGTATGTTGGGGATTTCCATTTATCTTGACTTCTAATAGCCAATTTGCATCTTTTCTTGATATTTCTCTGGTTAGAAGATGAATCCATTGTCTTATCTTCTCTTTTGGAGATTTGCTTGTATTTGCTTGTCTACTTTTCAATTCAACCTTTTACATCACTAATCACACCACACGCATTACCACAGTCATGCATTACTTCATCAAAATGCCCAATTTTCAACTATTATGCTGCTGAAATTTCATCAACATATCACTGTTAAAAGCACCTAATTCACACACAAAGGAAAATAATAGCAAATATAAACACAAAAAAACTCAAACTTGCAACAGTAAACACACTAAAAACTTGTAGAATTCAAACTCTATTTATTTAAGATAATAGCTATCAAGCCAATTTTCAAACCCAAAAAATAAAATATTGCCATTAAATGGAAAATTCTTGGTCAGAGACCAGTTATTTATTTTTATTCTAGCTTTTATTTTCCCACATAGTGGGAAAAATTTTCAGCTCCATCTCATTTGACACCCTTTTAAAGCTTAACAGAGATGTAATATTCAATCACTTGATATGCAAAATAATCCCTCTGAAAGCTTAGAATTTCAATTAGATTCTCCATAACGAAGACATTAAGGGATTTTTTGTTATCAATATTAATTGGAAAAAATATTATTGCATTGATTACCTCTCCTGATGAATTTTCTAGGATGACTCCTTCGATTTCTCCTAGGGAAGTTGCCCCCCGAGTGTGGAAACTGTAAGGAAACGGTTATGCAACTTTCATGTGTGGTGAGCACAAACCTTAAATAGGGTAAAATTTTAAAATTTTCACTTGCATATATAACCCTTTAAAACATGAAGATTTCCTTTCCCATAGATCAATTTTGGATTTTACACATAGCTAAAATGGCAAGCAACACAAACAAACATCAACCTAGGAATTCTAAGTTTGAGAATACTTACAAACTCTTAGTTTGATGTAGACCATAATAGTTATCTACAAGCTTTGATGTAGTTAGATTCAACCCTTGAATCAAATGCTCTAACCTCCCAAATGTTAGGCCTCTAGTTTGAAACACCAAAGCTCCAACAAAAAACCTTCTTGCTAAGATAGGATTAGTTGCAAGTAGCCTCTCAAATGACCCTCACAAAACTTGCACTAATTTAATCTCCTTGCAAGAATTCTTAGGGTTTATTTTTGTGTATGTGTTTCTCTCTTTTGTGTGTCTCTACACCAAATCTCTAACCTTAGAACATATCTTATATTATGTATTTATATATTAAAAAAGCAAACCCTTTCACATGATAAGTATACAACTTGTCATGATAAGTATGCAAGTTGTATATCTAATTAGTGTATAAAAAGGTGTATAGAGAATTAATACATCCCATATATTGTGTCTAAATACATTCTCTACACATACCAATGTGATGTACACCTTATCATACCCATAGTCAATAATATACACATAAAGGATAATGCATGCCTAACATGACAAATTTGACCATGTCATGTTCACATGGATTTGGGCTTGGTAATTGGGCCAACACTTGGCCCAAGCCTAATCCAGCATACAAATGGGCCTTTTCAATATCTTGGACTGATCCTTGGTCCAAAACTCTTTTGGGCCTAGGCCCAAACTTCTTGGGCCATTAATCCAAGTCTAATTAGAAACAATATATATTATTAATTTAATACTCTAATTAATATCTCATATTAATTAAGTATAAATTAATAATTAAACCCTTGGTTGAATTAGATTTCATGATATGCTAGAATCATTGTTCAAAGCATAAATCCAATTCTATTGATCTTAATTAATTGATTAAACTCTTTAAGAAATAATTAGATTAATGTTAATGGTGATATGATGAAACTCTTTTAGGTGTGACTTACTAGGTTCATGTCTAATTGGCAATTAGAAGATAATATCAACACTTGATATTATTTGAAACTCCTTTCAATTCTAAATGTGAAAATCCTAATTATGCACATTTAGTTCTCATAAGTTTTGAATGACCCCTAGAATCGATATCACAACTACCCAATTAGAAATGAATGCATGTATTGATTCATACAAACCCTTTGGTCATAATTATCGTGCACTAAAATCCCTTCATTAAAAGATCCTGATATAGCCTAGAGTCATGATTTAGTCAAACTCTAATAGTTATATTATATGACCTCATCTTAAGTTCTAATTATTGATAAAACATAACAAACACTGAAACTCTTTCAATGCGTGTTATGTTTGTCCTGGCCAGGAACTTATTCATCAAGAAAGAACTTAGATAGTATAGGATCTTATCCCGGTTCACTCCAGGCAATGAATCTCATCTTGGCCGAACACTCATCCCTACACTTAACCGACTAGAGCCATCACACGCCATATACCTATGTGTGATTAACACGAGTATGCAAGCGGTAATTAACCCTAACCACTTAAATGTGGATGACCGTGTCACCTCAGGTCAAAGGACTATATGAACCATTATGACCTAGATTGTGATTGTTGACAATAAGTGAATGTCATGTTCGATCCACCTATCACATGAGTACCCACATGTCTATTATGATATCTCATATCAAGTAGCACGAGACTCACTACCTCACACTATTAGTATCTCATACTAATCAAGGAAAATAGACAGAGGTGATAGTTTAATTAATATTACCCAAATATTAATTAATCGACTACGAACGATTTATAGCATATGCACTAAATACGTTTGTAACTCATATCATCAACTCTTGATGATAAACATATTTAATATAATGCTAAAGGTTAAATACTCAAATAAATAAAATCTTTATTTAAATGAATATAATATTGCCATAGGGATTAGTACAATGTCATTATTCATAATAAAATGGCACTAGGGCTCATCTATGCTAATAAAATCATCCACAATTGTAAGAAAAAAACGAGCTCCTGAATGTGTAGGAACTTTATGTGTTCCCCAAATGTCACAATGTATTAAATCAAAAGCAATATGAGTTGATATAGAACTTAAAGAAAATGGAAGTCGAGTTTGCTTAGCCATGGGACAAACAACACAATTATTATCATAAGAGAAATTATTTGAAGGCAACAATGAAGAAACCAGTTAGAGACGGGATGGTGATAGATGACCAAGATGCTTGTGCCAGAGATTTGAAGAATGAGAGACTTGATGAGATGTAGGTGTTTTCTTTAACAGCGATATATAGTATAGGCCATTGTATTGTTTACCCGAGCCAATCATCTTCCCCGTATTCAAGTCCTGCAAAACACAAAAAGAAGGAAACAGAATGGCACAACAGTTTAGAGCATTGGTAATCTTACTTGCAGACATCAAATTTAATTTAAAAGATGGAACGTATAGAACATTATTTAGAGTAATGTCTGAATTAAATGGTACAGTCCCCATAGAAGTGATGGGAGCAAACGACCCAGTTGGTGGATTAATAACAGGCATGGAGGGAGACTTTGTTTGTGTGAGGGATAGAGGGTCAGAAATAATGTGATTAGTAGCTCCGCTATCCAAAATCTAAGGTTTTGTAAATGCAGAATTTATTGAAACATTAGAAAAAGGAAAAAGACCTGCAGCATTTGCATGGACATTGCTATTACCGGAAGCGTGATTTGGAGACATCATAGAGAAGACATGAGCAAGTTGTTGAAGCTATTCTGTAGAGAGACCATAGAGAGATTTTGAGGAATCCCGTGCATTGATATCTGATTGAGAAGAGTTTGTAGCATTAGCAGCTAGTTGCGAGATCCACGTTGTTGTTGTTGTGATTGATTCTGTTGATTATTATTGACTCTTGTGTTATTGTGAACCCATGTGCCATTTTTGTATTTGCAGCGCTCCTCTGTATGACCTTTTCTATCATGGAATTTGCAATGGAATTTTAGAGTCCTACAATTTTCAATTGTATGGCCTTCTCGATTACAATGATCACAGTGCTTGTCTTTGTAATTATTTAAGGAACTATTTGCTCGGCTTTGAACAGCAGCAGCAATGGAAAAGGTTTCAGTTGATTATGAGCTCATTTGTCGTTGCACTTCATCCTGGACAACAAGAGAGTATGCTTGGCGTACATTAGGCAATGGTAACATCATTAAGATATTAGTGCGGACATGGTTGTAAGTATCATTCAGACCCATTAAAATTCAATTAATATGTCTTCTTCTCTCTGATCATTATGTGCTTTCATCTGATTGCAGATGGGAATTGTTTGATAAGTCTCCAATTCATCCCAAAGACCTTTAATCTTTGTGAAGTATGCCAAAACTATCATGGTACCTTGTGATAAAGAGGCCAAAGATTTTTGGATTTGATATATTATCGGTGCATTCTTCTGAGAAAATTGATCTCTGAAATCTTCCCATACTTGTTGGGCTGACTTGGCATGAACGACTCCTTTGGCAAGTGGTTCAACCACATAAGTAAGCCATGATAAAATCAGACTATTGCATTAATTCCATATGGCATATTCTACTGGTTTTTCAATTTTCGAATAGTGGCTGGATAGATCCATTAATGAAGCCAATTTTGTTCTTGGCCGTAAGAGCATGTATCATAGATTTACTCCATGATGAGTAATTTGGACCATTCAACTTTGTTGGAACAAGCATGTGTCCAGGCTGATCTGATGGATGAATGAAGTATGGGTTTGATGGGTCTATGGTAGAATTCATATTGTTGGTGTTTTAGTGGGTTTTTGTAGAATCAGATGTCTCTTCAATGGCCATATTATTTGATTGGTATGCTGAAAAAAAAATGATCAGGCACTAGAACAATTCTCTGATACCATGTCAAGAACAAGGTATATAAAGAGAGAAAAATAGATTGAAAGGTTTCTGTATATATTATAAGAGTAAAAATTACAAAGTATATATAGACATGTACAAGACTATATAGGAAACAAATTAAAGCTAATTCCTAGCCTATAAAATCGTGATTTTCCTATGATAGAGGGATTACAGCATATGCTAATAAGGAAAGTCAACTGCTATATTGCAATAATCTCTTAATATACTTGTCTTCTATGATGCTAATTAATTTCAACAAGAAGTGATGGTACAACTTTTTTTGGTTAATCCTGTCTGATATTTTAAGAGCAATATGTGTAGCTGTGTGATTAGACTCCCCTGAGCAATTGAATGTCGACTTCAATCATTTATTTTGATGAACTTAACCAGCAATTCATATGCGTTGAGTTAATTTGGGTGCTTCAAATGTGTTTATAAGGATAGAAACTCGTCACGATTTGGACTTAATGACTTTAAGGCTCAACATTTAATATATATATATATATATATATATATATATATATATATATATTATCTCTGACCGTAACCATCTTTTTATTATTTATTTATATTTTCATTTCCATTTAATACAATTGTTTCACATATCTAACAATAATTATTACAAAAAAAATTGTTTTATAAAAAAAATAAAGTGACACTTTTTCTAACAAGTACAATGAAAATTAAAAATTATCCAGACTTTTTTTTGGACTGCCATAACTGGTTTTTTGTTATTTTATTTTATATTTTTCTTTTATTATTAAAAAAATTTCACACATAATTATTTGAATTTACTTTGTAAAAAATATGAAAGGAAAGGACAAAAATCAAAGGGATTTGAGTCATAATCATATGTTGTAAATATATATCAATTAGTTGTTGTAAGTATGCCTTGTTTAATGGACATAATTGACTTTGTACAATATAAATATAGGGCTGTTGCCCAAGAATAAGACATTAAAAATCATTTTCATCTTTTCTCCTTATTCATAATCTTCTTTGTTCATATGGTATCAGAGCACGGAGTCTGATCCATCATCTCCAAAATTAATTAAAAAGGGTTTTCTCTTTTGCAACAATTGGGTTTCATCCCCAATCTCTAATTCTTAACAGTAATCAAATTTCTATTCAATTTTTTTAATGGAGTCACACAATCATCGTTTGGCCATCAAATTTTATGGAAAGAATTATTCTTTGTGGTCATCATATATGAAGAATTTCCTAGAAGGACAGGATCTTTGGGGATACATTGATGGCTCCATGTCTAAATCTTCAGAAGGATCAACTGCCTCTAAGTGGATTGTCAATAATGCAAAAATCAAAACATGGATCATGGAGTCTGTGGAGAGTTCTATTGTTGCAAATCTCAGTCCATTAACTACAGCCAAGGAGATGTGGGATTACTTACAGAAAATCTACAAATAAAGTAACGAGGCTCGAATTTATCAGATAGAACAAAAGATACCAAAATTCTCTTAGTATTCAAGATTTTTATTTGGCTATGACTAATATTTGGAATGAGATAGACATGATCAACAATGACATTCCTAAAGAAGCTCTTGAAACTGTTGTGCAACCAAGACAACAACATCGTACTTGTCAATTTTTTATGAAACTTCACTCTAAATTTGAGCATGTTCCTGCATCCATTCTTAATCGTAGAACCAACCAGTGCATTGATGACATCATGGCAGAATTACTTGTAGAAGAAACTCGTCTATAATCATTATTTTCTCATGATTCAACACAAGATATGGCTTTTATGGCTAGCTCTTATAAGCCTAAAACTCATGGCACTAGCATGGTTGAATGTTATAATTGTCATGAGATTGGGCATCTGGCTCATCAATATGGGAAAAAGCAAGATTCATTAGCTCCCTATTGTCGTTTTTGCAAGAAAGATGGGCATGTCATAGAAAATTACAGAAAAAGACCGCCACGACAAAATTTTAAAGCTTATGCTGCTTCATCCTCATCTAATGGTGCAATTGCATCTGTGTCTTCTGATTTAGCCAAGACAAGTGATACATCTCATAACAACTCTGGTCAGTGTTCAACCCTTTCTCCAGAATTATTGTAATAAGTCATTCAATCTCTTCATGCCTCTGGTATTGGTAAGATTATTTCAAAACCTTCATGGATTTTAGATTCAGAAGCAACACATCACATGACTGGTAATCCAAATACTCTTTATCATTCTATTCCTTATGATAAAGGTGAAACTATCACGATAGCCAATGGACAGACTCTTCCAGTACAAAGAATTGGTTCGCTAACCATTAAACCTTCTGATTCACACCTTTATCTCTTTTTAATGTTTTCTATGTTCCTAAACTCTCAGCCAATCTCATTTCTATTAGCCAATTGGTGAAAAATAATTACATTGCCTCATTTTTCTTCTTTGGTTGTATCATACAGGACCTACGGACCGGGAAGGTGATTGGGACAGGCCATAGGAAAGGGGAACTCTTTGTCTTGGATTTGGGACATTCTTCCAATTCAGCAAGTTGTTTACTTGCTCCATCCTCAAATGATATGAGTTTTGCTAATAAACTTTGGCGGCTTTGGCATTGTCGCTTAGGACATCTTAATTCTCCTAATTTACGTTCTTTGTTTTCCTCCGGTGTGTTAGACAAATTTAATAAAAAGTCATATATTAATATGTCTTGTGAAGATTGTGCTCTTTCCAAAGCTCATACATTGCCTTTTAGTCGTAGTTCACATTCTACTTCTTCTCTATTTGATATCATTCATTCTGATGTATGGGGGCCATCTCATGTTGCATCTTTAACTAGAAAATTTTATTATGTTCTCTTTATAGATAATTGGTCATGTTTCTCTTGGGTGTATTTTTTGCGTTGCAAATCTGAAGTTCTGTAAGTTTTTAAGTCTTTTCATGCCATGGTGAATACTCAATTTAACAAAAAGATTAAGATTTTTCATATAAACTCAGGGGGAGAATATATTTATGCTGAATTTTCCACATATCTATCTTCCGAAAGGATCATTCACCAATGAAGTTGTCCTCATCAACCATAACAAAATGGAGTAGCTAAGAGAAAACATAGACATATTATAGAGACTACTAGAGCTCTTCGATTGCATGCCAAATTACCCAAGACATTATGGGCTGAGAGTATTTCAATAGCTGTGTACTTGATTAATTGTTTGCCCACCCCACTGTTGAGTAACATCTCTCCTTTGCAAAGATTATTTGGCTATCCTCCTAAGTACAATCTACTTCAAGTTTTTAGATGTACTTGTTATGTTCTTTTGCCCCCTTCAGAACGCTCAAAATTGGATGCCAAGTCTGTCTGTTGCATTTTTTAGGATACTCTGAGACTCAAAAAGGGTACCGATGTTATGATTGGGAAGCAAAGAAAATAAGGATCTCTAGAAATGTCATTTTTTTAAGATTCTTTCTATTTTTCTACTTCCTCTCCTTCTTTGTCATCTTTACATTCATTTGTTACTTTGTCTTATTTTCCTAACCATGTGCAGCCTGTCTTGACGTACCAACAAAGACCTCGAGTTCCCCCAACTATGCCTCTACCATCACCAACTCTGGACATAGGTAATCTTTCTTCCTCTCCTCTACCTGCCTTACCCATTTCACCACCATCATCACCCACTGCACCACCATTACTTCCTGCTTCACCACCAACTCCACATACTTCACCACCATCACCACCTACTGCACCGCCCCTACTTCGATGATCCATTCGTGTAATTAAAGCTCCTGATCATCTTTGTTTATTTACTGCACTTGATCCATTTTCTATTCCTAGATCTTATAAGCAAGCAGTAGTAAGTGCCAAGTGGTGCAATGCTATGGAAGAGGAACTCAAGGCATTGGAAAATAACCATACATGGGAAATGGTTCCTTCTCCTATAGATCATCCTGTGGTGGGTTGTCGATGGGTCTATACTATTAAAGTCAAGGCTGATGGTTCATTAGATTATTATAAAGCTCATCTTGTAGCTCAAGGCTTCAACCAAGAATATGGCTTCGATTATGACGAGACTTTTGCTCCAGTTACAAAAATGACTACTGGTCACACTTTGATAGCAATAGCTACAATGCAAAATTAGGACATCATCCAAATGGATGTTAAAAATGTCTTTCTCAATGGTGATCTCTTTGAGACTGTTTATATGCGTCCACCACCTGGATATCCTACAGCATCAAATATGGTTTGCAAATTACATAAGGCTCTTCATGGCTTGAAACAAGCACCTCGTGCATGGTTCTCCAAATTGAAAAGTGTGTTGTTAGCTACTAGTTATCAATAGAGTCACAATGATTACTCCTTATTTATCCATTCTACTCCTCAAGGCAAGGTATTTATTCTCATCTATGTTGATGATATTTTAATTACTGGAGGTGATCATTCTCAACGCCAACAGCTCAAGAATCTCCTTCAGTAATCTTTTCGGATGAAAGATTTAGGGTCTTCTGCATATTTTCTTGGGATTGAGATTTCTAGATCTTCTACTGGCTATTTGACGTGCGAAAACAGCAAGCGTACGGAGTCGTGCAAGTAGTAAAAATATCGATCCCACAGAGATTGCAAATTGAGTATTGAATTACTCAAAGTGTTTGTTTGTTTAAACACCGAAAATGGTTTTTGAAATAAAGTAAACTAAGCAATTAAAACTAATGTAAAATCACAATCCAAGAAAATGATAGGGTTCTT
>CATIWK010208386.1:0-13844 GCA_949634005.1 Mallotus japonicus
CCCCTTAATCTTGACTAACTTGTGAAAAGAGATGGAACACTCCTTTTACCAACATTAAATATTTGAGCCCATTATTTGGCAACACTTGTTCTAAAACAATACGTTCTCAACCCTACAATACATATGAACAGTAATACTCCTTTTCTGTTTTTCTTCTTCTTATTTTATTTATTTATTGCAATTCTTGCGCAAGATTCAAGCTATGAACAGTGAAGCCGGAATTCAAAGAAAAAAAGGGGAGAGAGAGAGCGATATGTAGCCGCAAAATGAGGGTTTGGGTTTGCATATGTTAATGAAACAGTAGGTAGTGAAGCCGATCGCGAACGATTTGATAACGTAAGTTGTCGGATCTTTTCACACAGCAATATGAACTTGACTGAGATAGTAGATAAGAAAATAACCTAAAACGAGCCACTCCTTTTTGTCCTTTTTTTCTTTTTTTGTGGCCAAGATAAAATTTTCCATCCGTGTCATTGTCAACCATTACCTAATCTTTCATCTAATCTCGTATTATACATATCTGTATGTCTTTTTCTTTCTTAATTCTTTTATTCCTGCCTAAGAAATGATTACGGTAGTAGAAAATTAACAAAAACAGATTTGAATTTTACTTACCCTGAAGACAGGCTGCTAGTGTTGAATACGAATAAATGGGAAACCTTTTAAAGCAGCAATGATTTCACCATCACCCTCGTACTACATGCGTGTAAGTTTCTGATCAAAGATAATGAAAGTCATGCTTTCAAGGGCCTAGGGTTAGAAACTTGGGTAACAAGTTTGACTTCTCAACGTGGCACAGAATTTTCCTCTTCTGCCTCTCGGCTTGCCCATAATCAGCCGTCCAGTTCATTGAGGTCCATTAATGAGAAGGGTCCATCAATTGAGACAGTTCTGTGGCTCCTTGCCAAGGCGCCCATTTGCGCTATATATATATCTGAGTTGATATAATTGGAAAGGGAAAAATGTAAAACTAGCGCAGTCAAATGTGTCTGTAAAACGTTTACAGTTGATTCGCATGCGATATTTGTTGACTATGACAATAAATTTAGACTCCACATGCGCCAGGAGACAACTTGAATGAAATGCATGTGTTTACAAAATTGTTTCTTATAGTGTTACATGTGATGGCAAGGCAACCTTTCAAGGGTCTATCTAGCTATATGGACTATCTTTAGCCTTAACTTAATACACTCCCTGCATACGATGTGCCATTGGTCAATGAATAGCTTTGAATGCAACAGCACCTGGTAGAAGACGAAAATAAACAAAAATTTCCAATGTTTCTATTTCTCCTTTTATTTTTATTAACACTTAGAAATATTTAGAATAATAATTTATGATGAAAATGTGCAATATAAATTAGTATTTTTAACATTATTCATGTGTCAATAAATAAATATTTTTTTATTATTCAGGATAACAAAAATATTTTATCCAAAAAAATAAAAAAGTTTTATATTTTTGTGTGAATTTATATGAATCCTTCAACCTTTTGCGGTCCATTTGCAAACAAAAAAGAAGACAAGGTTAATTCTCTTATGGGCTCATTATGAATCACCAAACACTTGCGAAGCACAAATAGTTGAAACTTGAACCTCTCTCTTTACGATGTTAGAATATTGGGCAGCTGCATGTAATGTTGATTGTTAATTTGTTTGCTTGCTACGGTCTTTTAGCAAATGTTCTGATTCTTCTCCTTTCCATATATTTTATTTTTACTTTTAAGCCAAATAATAGCTTAATATCTATTACAAAAGGGAAAAGATATATTTTTGCCCTTAATGTTTATAGAGAGAAGTGGATTAGCCCTTAAAAATAATTTTCAACTCATTTAAACTTAAAAAATTGAAAAACAAAATTTTTAAACCTCTTATTTAATAGACCTCAAACCACCGTTTACTTGTTATATCAAATTATAATTTTTTAATATAAAAAATATCAATTAGACCCTGAAACTTGATTTTCTTTTCACTCTTACCCTCTTTTTCACTTACACACTACCATTTGTGTGGTCGGCCACTATATACTAGGAGAAAAAGAAAGCAATCAAAGAAAAAATTGCAATTGAATGCGGTGATACTGGATGGGACTTTTTCTTTATTTAAATTTTTTATTTTATTTTTTGCTTAAAAGCTTTTGGGAGAGGATACCAAAATAATTGTTTTCAACATACATGCAACAACCCATCAAAATTTACTTAATTCATGAGAGAAAAGTTTGTGTTTTATTGCATAAGCTGCTCAATCTTGCCACCCACGTGACCATCTTTCTCCTCCTCATCAATTTACTGTTGTGTTTATTTCTTCTTCTACATAGTTAATTTGCTGCTTCTAATATTACTTCTTCTTCTCAATCTTATTTGTTCGTCTTTTATTGATAGATTTGACAATAGTGGATTGTCTGCATTTCTTCATTCTAACTAGTAACATGCATTGACTATGTTGTATTTCATACTAAAAGTTATGGGATCCAAGGAAAAAAAAAAACCAAACTACTAGTAATAGAAAGATGAAATCTATATTAGAAAATTTATATTTAAATCTTAATTGAGCAAAATGCATATGGCTCAATATAATTGATAATAGTTTTGGAGAACTGTCAAGAACAGCGGTACCAACATAAAAATTCAAAGAAAGAATAAAACAAATGGATCAAATTATACCCAATAAAACAACAAAACTACCACATTCAGTAATCAAAAACTGAGCAACATCAACAACACAATGGCCAGTGATTTCTCTACCAATAGCGTGCCAAACAACGAGAAGCTTGGAGACAAGGGCAGACAGACATGGGAGTCTGCAGTGGTCCTACGAAGCTTTTGACGAGGATGAAGATAAAAAAAAAAAAAAAAATGGATATGGCCAGTAGATATTGTATATTATTGTACCAAGAACTAGGTGTATTGATATCAGTTTGATGCTGCTGTCACCGAAGGAAGAGGAGGGAAAGCTAAGAAGTGGGTTTCATGATGGGAATTTCCTTTTTTTATTTTTTTTTGGGAGAAAATTGTTATATGGATTTTGTTTTCATCACATAGTAGATTTAAAAAATAAAAAAGAAACAGAGTTGAGTACTCTCTCCAACACTACAGAGATTAGAGAAAAAAAATTAGGTAAGAGTTAAAGAAAAATTAATTTTGGATTTCATACAAGGGAAGGTGAAAGAAGATTGATATTCTTGTATCAAACAATTACAATTTAATATAAAGAACAAATTAATGGTAGTGTAAGAGTGAGAGAGGGTAAGAGTAAAAAAATTAAGTTTCAGGTTCTAAATGATAATTTCATATTAAAAAATTACAATTTAATATAACAAGCAAACGCTGATTTGAAGTCTATATAAGTGGCTCAAAAACTTTATTTTTCAAATTTTTACGTTTAAATGAACCAAGAATATCTTTAAGGCTAATCCACTCCTCACTATAAAATATTAAGGGCAAAAATGTGCCTTTTCTCGTTACTAAAATATATTCCATCCGTTATACCTAGGGTTGGTAAGAATTAAGTTCAATATCCAATTTAAAATTCCTAAATTGCGTTGCGTGGGAATGCAATTAAAGAAACGTCAACCCTAAAAAGAAAAAAAGAAAAGAAAATAAGTGCATCCTATATCCTAGCATAAATAAACAATAGTTTGAAAATGTCCGTGCACACGTGTACACAATCTGGATGGTTCACCAAGGTCGGCTTTGATGGGCCACAGTTAAAGATCCAAATAAAAAGTTTGAATTCTACAAGTTAAAAACACATATCTGCAAGTACAACACTTCTGAAATAGACTTCAGTCGACTAATGATATAACAGCAAATAATGTGAAAAATGTAAGAAGATTCCTTCTGCTTTGAATGAAATATAATTTCAAAAAATTAAGTAAAAAAAAATTACCGTACCGCCAAATGTTCTCAGCCACATGAAATCCAGCAGGACCCAATTTAAACATAAACAAAGTCCATAATGAAGAGAATAATATTCAACCATGGCATGTCTTAACAGGATTATCCTACATCAGCTAAATCCCATCCTGACGGGGTAGGGGAATTGCCACTCAACAAAAGGGACTTCAGTAGTTAAAAACGTCATTGACATAAGATGCACAATTGGGGATACTTCATAAACAAAAAAATCCAATAACCAGAACAAGCCAATAACCAGAACAAGTATCCCTCCTCACTATTCCTTAAGGTTTCAGTATAATCAGAACTATGGTGATATTTCATCGACAGATATTATCATCACATGCACACATAATACAAATGGCGTACTTCTGCAAACCAAGTATAAACTAAATATGAAAGATACCTGCTTAAGTCAACTATGTTCAAAAGGTCATTCAGGAAAAGGAAAGAAGGCACCACCAAGTCGCAATAAGTTCAAAAAAAGGTAAAAAAGCAAAGAAGGCACCAACCAAGTTGTGACTAGGAATTTCATCAGTCCATAACAAGAATCTTCACATGTAATGAGATATAGCAACCCTAAATCAAGTTGCAGGAATACCACAAAATGGCTGCATATCTGTTGATCCAAATGGTGCAAGAAAAGTTGCTCATTGCAACTGCATTGCTGAGAAAACAACTCTATGATAATCTGGATATCCGCAACCTAAAGACATCAATGATGTCACAGGCTCACAGCACCTGTCAAAAGTAAAAACAGAGAGAGAAAGAGAGCTATATTGAGAAGCAGAACCCAATTTGAGAGAAATGCATGGCATAGGTTTGGAGAGAGGAGGGGGAAAATGAAGCCTTCAGAAGCAGGTTCAGGCCAAGAACACACATGCTAAATCCACAAGCCTAAAGACTCAGCAAATGCAAGAGATTTTAGGTTCAATCTGATGACTAAACTTGACTACAGACATGCAACAATCATGGCATAAAATATAATGCTGCATAAAAGCAGTCATGATTGCATCCAACTGCAAACCAAATAAGTAAAATGAAATGATAGATTTAGTTAGGCATCAGGTTCTAGATAAACACATAATGCACAAGAAGAACAATAATAGCAACCAATTAGTGATTGCTCGTTCTATTTAAGTAAAAACAATGGAGCCTTGACTAAAAGAAACTATTATATAGAAAAGGAGGAAAAACTAAAGGATGTGTTATCTTTCTTATACATGCCAACTGCTCAAGTGAGAGAACCATCAATGCTAACCAGGAAAAATATCACAAAGGTTGAGAAATATGGTTTCTACGGAAATAATCTAGAAGAAATTAACAAATTGGAACATAGTGTCCACCATATTCAGAATTTCCCTTGATAAGATGATGAAACCATTCAGCTTTGAAAAAAAAATTTCTGGTGACAACTGCTTACAAGGGAATGATAGAAACTACAGCAAATGAAATCTAGTTTTAGCCAACCAAAGATGTGGAAAGCATTATTGGCACCACATTTTGAGACAATTCACTGCTCTAAACTACTTTTGTCTATAGCTTCACAAGTTGAGTAGTACAAATCCTAATACCCCACATTAAAGTTCACACGTAAAGTTCATATTTCAGGCCTGCATATCAGATATTAGACAAAAGGTTCTGAAGCGCATAACAAGTATGGAGACAACACAATGTTCATTGAAAATATTAAAGCTGCACATCAATGTTCCGCAAAAATTACAACATGTGAGCGAACAAGCAATGGCATAATCTCATAAATATGCAACCCACTCAGAATCATAACTAGTAATTACTGATTCAGGCACCCTGAAAAAAATAAACTGCCAGTGGTTAAAATATGTCTCATGTGTGTCTGATCACTGATATAAGTATGTAGTTCATCTAATAATGGTCACCATGGGTCCAAATATCCGTTAGAGCACCAAATACAAGCAAACACACATAGGAAACTGCGCACGCGCACACACAGAGCTTCTGTACATATGAAAAGAAGGAATATTTGAGACACAATATACATGAATATTTAAGGACACATTCTCAACAAATAAACTCATCCTTTATATTTATACTTCTGAATGCAAACACATGGCTTTATACAACCGCATGCTAAACAAATGGTGATGAGAAGCAAATTCACTTTCATGGATTATCTCTTAGAGTGTGTTTGGTACAAATGAATTCCACAAAATTTTATGAAATTCATTTGCAAATCCAAGTGAGTGTGTTTGGTTTAAATGAAAAACTCTATAAAATTAATTTCTTATTTAATTTTGTAGAATTACTTAACACTAAATTCATTCTTATTGATGATATGTGTTTGATTCAAATGAATTTGTAATTCATTTGCAAATGAATTCTATTTAAAATTCATTTGAAAAAAAAAGAAATGAATTCCTTGATGAAACTAAACCAAGGGGCTAGTGATTGGAAAAGAGCAGTGGAGCCAATCTGGCCAGACAATTTAGTGGGGCTAATTTAATTTCATCTATACTTCTAGTAAGCATTCGGATAGAGCAGACATAAATGCTCAATTCTGAATTTAGACCAAACAGAACTGTGATCATCATAATGGATTGAATGGTTAAAAAAAATCCTAGATTATAATGTTACAAAATTATTATCAGCATATAATCACCAGAACAAATCCATAATTTAGTACAAACAGATCTCATGAAAATAAACACGAAGAAAAATCCTACACCATACCAATATGCAGCTAAAAGGAGCCCTAACAAGATCAAGCCTCAGGCTCAACAGAACCCGGTGCCTCCTCGCCGGATACCTCATTCTGAGCCGACGCATCAGGAGTCGTGTTCTCCGTCACACCATTATTCACCGCAGAGTCCGGTCTAGACCGAGTCTTGACTGCATCTAACATGCGCCTACTGATCTCCTTGGAATAGAGCTGTAAGATCTCAAGGCCGTCGTCCTCGGTAGAGGCAGCGGCGTTAGCAACGGCGAAAGCCTCATCCTCAATTTGGCGGGCGGCGGCATCCGCCTCGTCGTGGGATATAGTACCGTAGCGTTTAGAGAGTACAGAGGGGGAGGATAGGGTTTCGATTAGGCGCGTGATGACCGCATCGCGCGTGCGTTGCGTTGGTGGCCAAATACTGAGGGAAATTCCGCTGCTGGTCTCCTTCTTTGACTGTTCTTGTTGTTGCTGCTGCGGCTGAGATTCTACTGGGACAGTGTCTTGAGTGATGGCGCTGCCTGCGTCGGAGTCGGTCATTCTGGCGATGAATTCAGCGTTTTTTTTTGGGCGATGTTTGGCAAGAGGAGTTTTTGAGAGCGTTAAAAATGAGTGGAATGGGCGGTACTAGTGTGGGGTCGTTTTATGGGTACAAGTATAATGACTCGTTACCTTAGATCTTGATGTGCAACGGTACATTTGTCACTTGATGGACTATAGTCCTGTGACAGACTCTAGAATATTGCCTCTTTTTAATATTTTTCTCTACTTTGTTTGGCCCAGTGAAAAAATTTCGAATCCTACCAAAAAAAATCAAAATTTTATGGTATTTTATAATTTTATTTCAACTTTTTAATTTTAATAAAAATATTTTCATCACTTCAATTATAGTAATCTTTGTATACTCTTTGTATAAAATATTAAATATACTTGTATTTTTTCAAAAAAAAAAAATATACTCTTTATATTTTAAAATCTATTAGTGTAGAAAAATCAATATTGATAATTTTAACAATTTTATCTATTTTTTAAATTTAAAAAATATTTTATCTGGTTCAAAAGTGGGATTTGGATATTGTTAACTACTAATTTCTGGAAAGGGACATAAATCTCATTCAAAGCATTCAGCTGAATAATAGGAGGACTACTACCCTCCACCACTTGATTCAAGTAGTTAAGGAGGTGCACATAAGTCCCTAGACATTTAAATATTGAGCTACTCACTTAGGATTGGCTAGTTTCAGTCATGGGATCGGCTTCATTTAGAGATAGAAAACTCAAATCCCCCTCACCCTCCACCTCCCTGATAAAAAAAAAATAATAGGAGGACTACTGATGTATGGGTGTGGAAATGGGATTACGATGGAATCTATTCTGCAAAGAGAACCACAATCTCGTTGGGAGACCTTGTGGGTTAAGTTATGGTAAATAGCAATCCCTCCAACAACCAAGGGAGTAGTTTGGAGAGCGTGCAACGACTGTCTACTAGCAAATTCAGTGTTGAAAGCTAAGCATTTGGAATTAGATTTGATGTGCCCACCCAGCTCGTTAGAGTGCAAACGAAACAATCTAAGAATCTACCATCTCTTCGTCTCATGCTTTATGGCTAAGAGTTGTTAGGAGAAGTAGGGGTTCATTTGCTGGAGGAGTATAAATGCCTGGGGGATTGGTTATTGGAGATTTTTAATCGTTACAATATGGATCTGTGCAGCCAAATAGAAAGAATATTGTTTGGAATAATAAAAGAGTTCCGGATTTAAATGCTTTTGATACAGAACACTTTGTTTAATTTTCCAACAATTATTCCAAACACGAAAGACAAAAACCAGGAAAAGAAGCAAATTAACAACTAAACGTCATTTCTCTCATCTGCAATAATTATTTGACCAAAAGACAATCAAACGCTTATTATCTTTATAATTCCTCAAGAACACTGATCATGGACTCACGTGCTCTGCACATGACTTCCAAAGGCTGAGCTTTGGGCATGGTAAGGCCTGTTCCTTCACACATATCCAATTGCTCTTCACTTGGTCTTTGCCATTCGAAGCATTGAATTAATGCAGCCAATGCCAAACTCACCACTCTATTTGCAAGGCCAGCTCCAGGACAAGCCCTCCTCCCCACTCCAAATGGAATCAATTTATAGGCCTCTGTATTTAAACCTTCAAATCTTTCCGGCCTGAAACTTGTTGGGTCTTCCCACACCATCGGGTCCCTATGAATAGCCCATGCATTGACCATTAGCATTGTTCCTCGCGGTACATCGTAGCCGCCAATGATGCAATCTTCTGATGACTCATGTGGCACTAGAAGCGGTGCCGCTGGATACAGTCGAAATGTCTCACTTATGATGCTCTGCAAATATGGCAGCTTGGAATAATCGGATTCGTCTACCAATCTATCTTGACCAACAATTTTATCTAGCTCTGCTCTAGCTTTCTTCAACACTTCGGGATGGTTAGCCAAAAGTGACAGAGCCCACTCCAGTGTTACTGCTGATGTATCCGTGCCTGCAGCTAGCATTGTCTGGATCAACAAATAGGTACTCCATTAAAGTTTTGCATATATGACAAAATGGGATGTTTAGCTTCGAATATGGCAATAAACATATAAAGCTTACCAGTATGATGCCTTTGATGATTTCATCAGAATAGGTATTAGGTTCAGATTCTTGTAAAGATATCATGTTATCAATTATTGTTTTAATCTTGCCTTCTCCATGTGAGTAAAAATTTTTGTTGTTTCGATGCTCGTCTATCAAACTTTGGCAAAAGTCATCAGTCTTTTTCTTCAATCTAAGCATTTCCTTCTCTACGCCCTGGTAATTAATCTGTTGTAGAAACGGCAGAAAATCCCACAGATTTGATGCTGCACTAATTTCTAAATTCTCCCTTATAATTTCACGAAAGCGCTCAGCCTCTTCCAAATTCTCAACTCCTGATCCAAAATATCGCTTCCCTGAAATTATCCTCATAATGATGTTGAAGGACAATTCTGATATCCTCGACTTCATCTCCACTTTCGCAAAACTTGTGCGCGAATTTTTGAATAAGCTTCTAAGCAAGATTCTAACTTCTTTCTGTCTAATGCTGAGATACATGTTGAGCCTATTCGTTGAGAAAATTTCAAGTGCAACAATACGACGGAGGTTGCGCCAATGATGGCCGTAAGCAGAGGCACCTATTGTTGTATAGTTATAATTCAGGTGTTTTCCCACCAAAAGGCGAGGCCGATTGGCAAAGATAAGGTCATTTTTACTGAAGCACTCTTCGACTAAGGTTGGGGATGATATGATGAGGACCTTGCGCGAACCTAATGAAAGGAATAAGATTGGACCATACTTATTTGATAAGTTTTCCAATGTCCGGTGAACGGGTTCTTTTATGAGATGTAGATGCCCAACTATGGGAAGTGAACTTGGGCTTGGAGGGAGGTTTCTGAACTTGGATTTTTTTGGTGAAAAGAGTTTTGAGATGATAAAGATTAACGAAATGGTAGAAAGGATGTAAAACCATATCCCGTGGTCCATAATGGGGATCTACACGATGTTTCTTTGGAGCTAGGCGTAATATATGTAAGAACTTATGTTACATGTATGAACCAGGAGTATATAGGCAGTTCAGTTTTATAATAAGAAAGGGAAGGTGATGCCCAAGTAACTCTAGAAATATAGTCCACTATCGACCCAATCTTTGACAAGTTTTTCAAACAAGAGAGCCGACTCCTTTATACTTCATTATTGCGCTCTCTCTCTGTTTTTTGTGATTTTTCTAAAGCTAAATCTTTATCTAAATTTTCAAGCTTCCAAAGGCCGTCGTTCATTTTGGACCTACTGTTACTTGTTGAAAATAAGGTACAGTGATGACCCAGATCTTTTGTATTTTTCCAGAATCCCTTTCCATAATAATTATTTGTTAATTCAATTAGAGTAATGGTATATGTCGTGGGCAGCACTCTAGTGTGTCGCTGACCCACAACAAATTACTAAATTAATTCTTATATTTGTTTAATTTTTTAAAAATTTAATTTTTTTTAGAATCTAAAATTTAAATTATATACGGGTGAACCCATCATGTAAAGATTTAAATATCCGTAGCATGTAATTTTTTTTTTTTGAAAATCTAAAACTTAAATTGTACACGGATAAACTCGTCGTGTAAGAATTTAAACACTTATAGTCTATAAAATTTTTTTAATAATTAAATAAAATTTAAAAAATTAAATATAAGTACTATTTTGATAATTGTCGTAAACGACGCTCCGTAACGTCACTATCCACTACATATATCATTTTCCATCCAATTAATGCTGTCAGCAATGACATAACCTATTTCGAAACTAATATAGGAGAATAAGTTGGTACTTGATGGCTTCTGAGACCGGTCCATCAGCAATGTTTGAATTTTTTTTTTTTTTTTTTATCATTCACGCTAACACACATGTACCAATGGAGTACTAATGTTTGAAATTTAATTAAGTAAAATATTAAAAGCCCATAATTGTGAATTAAACGAGTCATTAAAAAGAGAAAAATGGTTAAATATACAATTGTTTTGCATACACAGGAAAAAATTTTGTCAATCTCAAAGATTAAGGTGAAAACAAAATATATCCAATTTGCAAGTTGCTACAGATTTTAGGATTAGCAGTCAACACGTAAGGTATAATAAAACTTACTGGGTGGAACGGATTCAATTTGCAACAGATTAGGCGGTTTAGGCACCCATTCTTATAATGATCCAAAATTTACATTTGACATTCTTTAGATTCACGAGACACTTTCATTGAGCATTTCTTTTAGTTTATCAGAAACCTTCTTAAATTGATATAATAATACTATGTGGTGGAATAAATTAAATGTTAAAACCTATAATCGCTGTCAATTGAGAGGGTATTCATTATCGACTTATCTAGACATTATTGCACAAGAACATCAGCTGCAGTTCTCTAAACAGCTCTTTTATGAAGGCGTACTCTTTTTTTTTTACATAAGATGAAGGGATGTATTCACTTTCTCTTTCGGATACAAGATCAAGTACTGCTCAAAGCTTTGACAGGACATTGATCATTGACTCACGTGTCTTGCACATTGCCTCCAAAGGCTGAAGCTTTGGCATAGTGAGTCCGGGCCCTTCTGACATGTCTATTTCCTCTTCAGTAATCCTTTCCCAGTCAAAGCATTGAATCAGGGCAGCTAATGCTAATCCCACCACTCTACTAGCAAGTCCAGCTCCAGGGCAACTCCTTCTCCCCAATCCAAATGAAACCAACCGGTACGTCTCATTCTCAATGCCCTCAAATCTTTCTGGTTTAAAACTAGTAGGATCTTCCCATACCTTAGGATCTCTATGCAAGGCCCAGGCATTGACAAATAAGACCGTGCCTCGTGGCACATCATAACCTCCAATTTTGCAATCACCAGATGATTTATGCGGTACTAGGAGCGGTGCAGCTGGAAACAGGCGAAGTGTCTCATTGATTATGTAGTGGAGATACTGTAGCTTTGAGAGATCTTGCTCATCTACTAATCGATCTTGACCAACATGAATGTCCAATTCGGCTCTGACCTTGCTCAAAACTTCAGGATGGCTGAGCATGAGCGACATAGCCCACTCTATTGTAACTGCTGATGTGTCTGTCCCTGCAGTTAGCAGGGCCTACAAAAAAAATAATTGTTGAAGTACTTTAAAATCTTCTTCAGTCCATAATGTAATAAGTTCAAAGCCAAACGTAAACGTAGCCTTTTTAAATTAAGAAAGAACTGGAAAAATACCATTATAAGGCCTTTGATAATTTCATCTGAATAGTTTTCTGGCTGGAACTCCTGTAAAGACAGTACAACATCTATCATTGTCATGCAGCTTTCGTCTTCTTGACAAGAATCTCTTTTATGCCGGTGCTCATCAATCAAGCCCTGGAATAATCTATCCATGTTTCTTCGAGCTGTCACCAGCCTTCTCTGAAAACCATGAAAATCTAGCCACCGTAAAAATGGAAAAAAATCCCCTAGGTTTACCGCACCACTCAGAGCAAAAATCTCCCTTATCACATCGTGAAATTGCTTGGCCTCTTCAACGTCTTTCGCTTCAGTACCAAAATATTGCTTTCCAGCAACCATCCTCATGATGATGTTAAAGGAAAGCTCTGCCAACCTTGATTTCATCTCCACTTTTGCCGAAACCTGACCTGAAGTCTGAATCAGATTTTTAACCAAAAGTTTGACTTCTTCTTGTCTAATCGCATGAAACATGTTAAGCCGGTTTGTTGACAAAATTTCAACAGTAGCGAGGCGGCGAAGATTGCGCCAGATGTCGCCGTAATTAGCAGCTCCAATTGTGCTGTACTCATAATGGAGGTACTTACCAGATTGACGACGAGGCCTATCCGCTAAAACGATGTCATTTTTAGTGAAGCATTCTTCAACTAGAGAAGGCGATGATATAATTACTACAGGCTGGGAAACGAATGAGAGGAACATGATTGGGCCATACTTGTTCGAAAGATTTTGTAAAGATCGGTGAGTGGGTTCTTTCAAGAGATGGAGGTGTCCGATTATGGGAAGTCTGGGCGGGCTAGGCGGGAGATTTCTGTAGCTTGTTCTTCTGGACAAAAAGAGCTTTGAAAGGAGCACAATAACAAAAAATGTGGAAAGAATAAGCACCCATGATTCTTCCATTGATGAAATTGAGAGCTTGAATTTTAGATCATAAATAAATGTATCAATAGAGATAAGGTAGATAAATTACTCACTCAATTAAGCAGCCTTTCTTTGTCATTGAAAGCGAATAAAAACAAAGAAAAAGAAAAGGGTTTGGATATGTTCAAAATTTTCTTTACGTGGAAAGATGATATATATGTTGAAAAATTCCAACTTAGTTATGAACAAAAATGATTAAATAAAAATGGTGTAAACGTCAGGATGTTACCTGTTCAAAATGGTATGGGTACGAGCCCAGGTGGCTAGCTATTTTCGATAACTGAGATCTATACAGGCATTTGTCTTTTAGTTTTATTAGAATCCTCAGCAGATTCTGGGGAGTGTCTTTTGGGACATGTATAGAATGATTAGAATCTTAGCAGCCGAAATAAGAAAGATCCCCAAATTCATCAGCTAACTGGCTGGACTGGATAGCTGAAGTATTCAGCAACTGTTAAGCTCTGTTTTCCTCAACTTTTTTGTTTCTTTCCCTCCAGTTTGTCGGCATTTTTTGCTGGCAGCCAAAGGGTCAAACTGACCCTCAATTTTTTTTTTTT
>CATIWK010208548.1:0-14176 GCA_949634005.1 Mallotus japonicus
ATATAGAGAACAAAAAGTTGCTTTACAACTTAGTCATACCTAACACAAGCAACTAACATACTTTTACAAGACAAGTTCCTTAAAACATGGATCATCAACCATTTTCAACTAATACAGATTTTACATACAAAATATCTAGAACAGTAATTTCTAGAATAACACAGCGAAAAAGCTTACTGATTTCCAAGGAAAATCTCAACGTAGCTAACACTCCTCGAGATTTTTCTTGGATTCTCCAAGCAATGATCTTATGAATTCAAACTTTCCTTCTACCCAGTTTTTATTTAAATCTCTTTGCCGAGATAATGCTTCTTCTTTTTTTTTTTTTTTTGTTCTTAGAGGGGCAATTTTATCCTTGCTGTTGTCAGAAACTAAACTAGTAATATAGGAAATTCTTATCATTTGCCTACTTAATATTCAACGAATTGATTTCTGTCCTTGTTCTTATTTCCCACAAATTAAGTGGAATTCATAACACAAGTGATGCAAATCGCATAACTGCTGGACACAGTCTCTAGAGTTTACGTTTCGAATCCGCCTTTAAAAAAAATTATTGGACTTCTTTTTTTTTTTTTGGAAGCTAAATTTATTGGACTTCTTATTATTATGGTTACAGCATAGTCATTGCTCAGGCCGATACATTGGCATATCAGCAGTTTTGTATGTACATAGAATGAAAAAGATTTTAATCAAAACAATTACACTACAACTGGTTAACATATGTGTGGAACTAATCGCACACTACTGTTCTGCTCCTTCAAACTCAACCTGACGACCACATGAGCTTTTTGCCAATTTATGACAAAAACTTAAAAATTTTACCAATTTACGATGCATTTCAAAAAAATTTCCATTTTACGGTGAAATGAAAAAAATTTACTAATTTGTAGTCATTTTTGTTGAGGTGGCATGTGAGTTGACTTTTAACTCACTTGCTACCTCAGCCACAAATTAGTAATTTTTTTTTCATTCCATCATAAAATGAAAATTTTTGTAAGATTACCATAAATTAGTAAAATTTTTAAGTTTTTGCCATAAATTGGCAAAAAAAACCAACGATCATATAGAGACAAAGCTTTCTAGAAATTAGCAACTATTTCATTGACAGTTGACCTATTCTCCAAATCACTCTTCAGGCAAAAATATGCAGTATTTGCAAGCAGTTGCACAGCCGCTGTTTCATTAGGCTCCGGTGGACCAAGGCCAAGACGAACTCAGTTGTCTAACATCTCCATCAATTTAGTGGCCATGACTCTACGCCTTGCATAATTTCTGCATCATTATCGTCTCCACAAATTGCCAGCTTCCCAATTAAAAGTTCTAGAAACACCACACCATGATTATACAAATCAGATTTTTCAGTTATTTCACTGCTTTCACACTCCATGACATCAATAAGCCATAAATCGACTCTGTGATCTTTAATTGAGTCCAATTACAAAAATATCAATAAAAGTTACACAACGGAAATAATGGCTACACATCAATCAAATTTCCACTTGTTTCATCTAACATGACTTTAAAATAGAGTTTAAGATGTATTTATACAAAAAATCTAAAGTCTGTGATAGATATATTTCTAATATATATTGTTTGTGATGTATATATATATAAGAAAAGAAAAATTGAAATTGAATTTAGGACAAGCACAATTAATATGTGTTACTTTCATCCACAAGCATCCACCTATATATTTCATGATTCTATTGGTGCTTCTTTTTGCCATTATTGTTATGTAGGAGGTTGTGAATCATTAGGATGATTAGGATTTTATTATAGTTTGGATATATTAAAGATCGACCTTATTGGCTGAGAATAGTGATTTTTCATTTTGGCTGTTAATCATTAGGATGGTTAGGATTTAGTATAGGTTGGATGTATGGGGGATCGACCCTATTGGTTGAGAGCAGTACCATCATGACGATTTTTCCTCTTAATAGTCATAATTTGCTATTGATGTTCCTTTTATGAAGTTAATGCAATTTGAGTAGAAATTGAAACTGCATGGTAGCAAATATATAAATATATGAAGCCATTATACATGTATGTGTTAAATGTAGGTTGTATTATGAATTTTAGAATGCAGCCTATTGCCTAAACTGAGCCTTCACAAGGTTGAGGTTAAGGATAACTGTAGCGAATATTTTTGAAATATTTTTTTTTCGGTTGCTATATTATTAAAATCCAATTAAATGATTGACATTTAAATAGAAGTTTGATACTAAATTGTAAAACAATAAAACTTTTGAGCACTGAAAATGCACTAAAGGCATTGCAAATATTGCCCAATTTGTTAAAAAATAATTAAAGAAAAACTAATATACTACAGGATGAGTCATTGTTCACAGTCTTGCCATTACTTTTCTTTGAAGTAGCCAACCAAAAAGAAGCACAAGTACTCTGTAGCTTTTGTCTGCTAGTAGTTGTATAGAGAAATTGCTGTTATATATTTATTGATGAACTTTGAACTGATATATATACAAGTTTATACATGAGAGTTTGTTAGCTAAATCAGAGTATATCATACCTGTATCAGATATGTTACAACAGTATGATATTAGAGATAGAGTTTGTTAACTATTTGAATACTCTATGAGCTGAGCTTTTGACTGAGTCTTGAGCTTATCCTTTACACGCCCCTGCAAGATGGAGGATCCATCGGAAACTCCAATCTTGGACCGAAGAAATAAAAACTGACTGCGACCAAGAGGCTTTGTAAGCATGTCAACTAACTGATCTTTTGAGATAATATGCAGCACACGTAATGAACCAACATACACTCTTTCACGAACAAAATGATAATCAAGAGCCAAATGCTTCATTCGCGAATGATAAACGAGATTGGCATATGAATATATGGCACCTTTATTGTCACAAAACAAACTAGGAGGCTAGTGAAGTTGAACACCCAAATCATGAAGTAAATTCTGAACCCAAAGAACTTCAGCTATTGCATTTGCCAAGGCCTTGTATTCAGCTCCAGTAGAAGAACGGGAAACAGATTTTTGACAAACTGATCGCCATGAAATGACATTGGAACCAAGATATAACACATAGGCAGTGGTTGAGAGACCTCTGTCATGAACACCACCCCAATCAGAGTCAGAAAAAGCAGTCAATGTCAAAGAGGAACCACTAGTGAGAAACAACCCATGATGAAGTGAGCCTTTCAAGTAGCGGAGAACTTGTTTGAGAGCTTGCCAATGGACTTGGGTCGGAGCATACATAAATTGAGATAATTTGTTGATTGCAAAAGAGACATCCGGACGAGTGATGGCCAAGTACTGAAGAGAACCAACCAAACAATGATAAGGAGTGGCATCAATAAGTGGCGAACCATCAACAAGAGTCAAGGTTTTAGATGTAGTAAGAGGAGTAGCAACTTCTTTTGCACCAGCCATGTTAAATTGAGTAAGCAGATCAGCTATGTGATGGTGTTGGGAGAGAAACAGACCTGTTGAAGTGGAGATGACTTCAACACCCAAAAAGTGATGCAAAGAACCAAGATCCTTGACAGAAAACTACGTTGCTAATGTACGAACAAACTAATCTAAGAAGATAGTATTATTGCCAGTTAAAACAATATCATCAACATAAACCATGAAAAAGGCTGTTATATCATTTCGATTATAAATGGACAAACAGGCATCAGCAAGTGATTTTTGAAAACCAAAGGTAAGCAAAAAATTTTTTAGCTCAGTGTACCAAGCATGCGGAGCTTGTTTGAGACCATATAACGCCTTTTTGAGTTTACATATGTGATGAGGATATTGGGAATCAAGATAACCAGGAGGCCGCAACATGTAGACATCTTCATGTAAAGTGCCATGTAAAAATGCGTTGTTAACATCCAATTGGCGAAGTGGCCAATTATGAGATAAGGCAACACAGAGAACAATACGGATAGTGGCCGGCTTTGTCACAGGACTGAATGTATCGAAATAGTCTCTGCCAGACTCTTGTAAAAATCCCTTCGCCACAAGACGAGCTTTATACTTGTCTATCGATCCATCAGGCTTCCTTTTAACATGAAATACCCATTTGCAGCTGATAGGACTATGATGTGATTTTGGAATCAGATCCCAAGTGCCATTTTGAAGAAGGGCATTAAATTCAGCATCCATAGCTTTGCGCCAAAGGGGATCTTTCATTGCTTGAGTGACAGTGGAAGGTTCAAGTGAGGCTGGCATGGGGTGATTTATAGTAACATTAATGAACTTTTCACTATAGTATTTTGGATTTCGAGACCGAAGCCGAACGGGCCGTGGTTCAACAACGGGAGAAGGTGAAGCAGGTATGTACAGAGAGGATGGAGGAGAGGAAGTGGAGGAGGATAAAGGTGGTGTAGGGGCAGGTGTAACAAATGTATGATAGGGCGAGGTAGGAGGTATAGGGTCCAAAACTGATTCAACAGTGGTATGGGAAGGTGGTAATATAGTGACCGGAGGTGAGGGAATAAGGGTGGGAGAGGTGATGGGAACTGAACAACTTGAAGAGGAGCTGGTGTTGGAGTCGGAAGAATTTTTGACATCTTGTAATGGACCTGCATAGCAAGCATCTCGAACAAGGTTAGAGAACTCATGAGATTTATTACGTAATCGAAAAGGAAATATATCCTCAACAAACTTGACATGCCGAGACAAATAAAGAAGATTTGAAGTAGGATCAAGACATTTGAATGCAGATTGGGAGGTGGAATAACCAACAAAGATGCAAGGGGATGACCTTGGTTGAAGCTTAGAGTTAGTGTATGGACGCAGCCAAGGATAGCATAGGCATCCAAAGGGTTTGAGTTTGGCATAGTTAGGAGAGGTGTGAAAGAGCATTTGAAATGGAGTTTGGAAGTTTAAAATTGGCGTGGGAAGACGATTAATTAGATAGACAGCAGCCTGAAATGCATAAGACCAGTAGTTAGATGGAAGAGATGCAAAGTGAAGCAATGAAAGGCTAGTTTCGACAATGTGTCGATGACGCCTTTCAGCTGTGCCATTATGCTCAGGTGTGTGTGGAGGCGTAGTAAAATGAGAAACGCCACAAGAATTAAATGTTGGAATAAGTTTTTGATATTCTCCACCATTATCAGAAAAAACAGAATGAATTGAGGTTTGGAAATAATTCTCAACTAACTTTTTGAACTGAAGAAAGATATTAGCAGTATCTGATTTTTTCTTCAAAGGATAAAGCCAAACATATTTAGTGAAAAAATCAATAAAAATTATATAATACTCATAGCCATCAATAGATCGTTGGGTTGGCCCCCAAACATCTGTATACACAAGTTCAAAAGGTTGAGCACTAGAAAGAGAATTATCAGAAAATGGTAACTTATGACTTTTATTGATAGAACATGCATTACAATGAAAACTGGATAAAGACAATGATTTTGAAGCCAAAGAATTATGCTTAAGAACAGCATGAAGAATTTTATTGGAAGGGTGACCAAGTTTGTGATGCCAGTCAGATATAGAGAATTTGGTAGTGACATTGAATTGAGGACGGCAAGGCAAGTTTACACAATAAACATCATTATTGTTCTCTCCCCGAAGTAGAGACGCCCCCGTGCGAAGATCCTTCACAAGAAAATAAGAATAAAAAAATTTAACAGACACCGGGTTAGATTTGCATAGCTTTGCTACTGAAATCAAATTATGTTTCAAATTTGGAACACAGAGAACATTAGATAAGGAGAGTGGACTTTGTTGTGTGGAGAGTGTAGTGTGGCCAGTATGTGAAATGGAAAGACTGTTACCATTAGCCAAAAAGATCTCATCTGGACCTCCATAATCAGAGTAAGTTTGTAGTGCTAAAGGATTAGAGGTGACATGATGCGAAGCACCGCTATCAAATAGCCAAGGTTGTGGCGTATTATTGGTGTTCATTGACATGGTAGCATTGGCCATAGGACTGGAATTGAAAGAGTTGATTACTGAAATATTGTTGTCCTTCAAAAACTTAGCAAGTTTTCTGCAATCACGGGTGTCATGACCTGCAATTTCACAAAAACGGCAAAATAAATTTGCACGATAAGACTTACTGCCACTTTGATTTTGCCATGAGGATCGAGGATTATTGCCACCATTTCCAGCACGATATTTACGAAAAGATAAGTTATATCCTTGCTCGCGATTTGCATTGCCCTGTTGTGACTTGTAGGACTGCTAAAGTTTGGGATTGTATTTTTGAGTGACATTGGCAGTAACAACAGTAGGAAGCTAGCTGAGTCATTTTCTTTCAACATTCTCTCAAAGTCTGTCAACTTATCAAAGAGTTCTGAGTAGGAAATTGCTGATTCCCGAACTTTAATGGCCACAACAATGGGGCTGAAATCATCACCAAGCTGAGTAATGATATGAACAATAAGGTCCTCTTCAAGAATTGGATTTTGAGCTAGGGCCAATTCATCTGCGATGGATCGCATTTCATGAAGAAAATCAGCCACTGATTTGGTACCTTTTGGATTTTTGGTTAGTTTGGTTTTGAGAGAGATAACTCTGGATCGAGAGGAATTTGCATAACTGGAAAGCAAACGGTCCCAAGCTTCAAAAGAGGTTGTAGCAGAAGAAATGATTGGTTGAATAGTGTCGGAGCAGCTGCCGAGAATTGCACTAATGAGAATTTGATCTTTTCTATACCAGATATTATAGATCGGATTGATCTTAGTTTTGTCACTGTTAAGAAATTTTTGTGGTGGAATTAAAGTGCCATCAATATACTCCACAAGATCAAGACCAATCAGTGAGGATTGAAGTTGTTTTCTCCAAACAGGAAAGTTGGATGTGGTAAGTTTGATGGGAAAATGAGTTGGTGCATTTAAGTGCACAATAGGAGTTTCAGCAGTAATTGTCATGGCGAAGTTGAAAGAAGGAATAAAAATGGGGATCGAAGGACTCGTTAGAGTGTTTACTGCTCTGATACCATATAGAGAAATTGCTGTTATATATTTATTGATGAACTTTGAACTGATATAAATACAAGTTTATACATGAGAGTTTGTTAGCTAAATCAGAGTTCAGACCTGTATCAGATCTGTTACAACAGTATGATATTAGAAATAGAGTTTGTTAACTATTTGAATACTCTATGAGCTGAGCTTTTGACTGAGTCTTGAGCTTATCCTTTACAAGTTGGACATCCATAATCATATGAAACAAAAGCTTATTGCTTAACTCATTGCTCTTCACATAATATTTACCATTCTCTGCATCTTCAATTTTCCTTTCCTTAACCCATATTTCTTTTCTGAACCCTTTGAGAATCAACTGACCATTATGGCTGAGACTTTCCCCAGTCCTGTGGTGGAAGGAGCTCTGTCAAGTTTGGTTCCACTCATCGCTGCTGAAATCACTCGTTCTTGGAATCTCGAGGATGACCTCAAGAAGCTTCAAGAATCGCTCACCATGATTCGTGATCTACTACAATATGCTGAGGAGCAGCAGATGGAAAAGGAACATGTCAGGCTTTGGCTCCAGAAGCTCAAAGATGTAGCCTACGATGCTGAGGATGTGTTTGATGAGTTGGGCTATGAGAATCTTCGTCGAAAGTTGGAGATGCAAGATCAACAAAGAACGGAGGTAAGCAGCTCTAATCCATTCTCCAAACTCACTCGTTATGCTAAAAAGGCTGCATTACATATCAAACTGGCGAACAAAGTTAAGAATATAAGTAAGTCCTTGGCTGAGATTAAGAATGAAGCTATTATGATTCTTGAACTTCAAGTCTCATCATCTAGAGATCGTGCAGTCTTTCATATTAACTGGGACCGAATGACAGACTCGATACTTGACAATCCAGTTGTAGGGAGGGATCGAGATGTCTCTAAAATTATGAACTTGCTGAGTCGCTCCTGTGACCAACAGGTTCTTACCATTGTTCCCATCGTGGGCATGGTCTTGGTAAGACTGCCTTGGCCAAACTAGTGTGTCAAGAAGCAATGACTAGAAAGTTTTTTGATTATAAAATGTGGATTTGTGTTTCTGATCATTTTTCTGAACAAAAATTTTTTGAAGAAATGTTGCAATGTCTCCGTGGAGACATGGGGGGGTTGACCAACAAGGATGCAATCCTTCGCCAGCTTGCAAAAGAGCTAGAGGACAAGAAATTCTTACTTATTCTTGATGTGTCGAAGGGCTGGGAGTACTTTTTTTTTTTTTTTTTGAATGGAAGGGCTGGGAGTACTTAAACACACGTTTGTTAACCATTTGTAGGAAGAATGGAAATGCCATCATCGTGCTTTAACCAACTTCGGAATAACCAATAGTTCATCACTTGTCAACCTTGAAATTGAGAGATGTGACAAATTGGGTAATTTATTTGATGAAGTAGATTCCTCTTTCCCTTCTCTTAAGAGTTTGAGGATATTTCGTTATTCAAGTTTAACAAGCATTCCAACAAGAGCACTGCAGTCATTCACTTCTTTGGAGCTTTTGTCGATAAGAGATGTGAAAGGTTGGCATCTATTGCAGAAGAGTTAGAGAAATTGACTTGTCTTACTCATTTGGAAATATTAAATTGTGGGAGATCGAGTTATTTTCCAAAGGAGATTTTAGGCAGCCTCACACGATTGGAGTCATTAAGTGTCGGAATGTCAGAGGAGTTGGATGATTTCTCTGACCTCAATTCTTCAATCCTTCAAAATCTCAATAGCTCTCTTCAATCTCTACGTATATTTGGAAATAATAGAATCAAGTCTCTGCCAGATCAACTTCAACACCTCACTTCCCTCAAATATTTGGTGATTGTGGGATTCTATCAAGTGGAAGCTTTGCCAGAGTGGTTGGGGAACCTTTCTTCTCTTCAGTCCCTTTATATTTTCTATTGTTGCTATCTGAATAATCTACCAACAGCAGCAGCAATGAAACGCCTCTCCAAATTAACACATCTTGGGATTTATAATTGTTCTCGTGATCTTAAGAAAAGTTTAACTAAGCGGAGTGGTTTTGAGTGGGACAAGGTTTCTCATATTCCTAATGTAGATTGCCATGGCATCTAGGAAGATAAACGTTCTCTTATTCCCAATATCAACTTCTATCTAGTGAATTCATTGTTTTGAGTTGTTCTTAATAACAGATCTGCTTGCTTATTAATTTTTCTCTGTTAGGACACATATCAATTTTGGATCTCAGGCTTGATCAAGCTGTTGCAGAGAAATTAAGCTGCCTAATAATAAAGCTTTGTACATTATATGTGGCTTCTTCTTTAGGCGTAAAAGCAAAAATGATTCTTTAGGGAAATGCCACTGTTTCAAGGTACGTATTAGTACTACACTTAATGGAGCGATTAAATTACGTAATTTATAGAATCAGATGATTGATCTTTTCCAATAAGTTTTTACTATTATGTATGCCTTATCGAAATTGTTGCAGCAGCATTCAGCTAACTCTATTTTCACTTGCTCATGTCAGGTCAGGGGAAATATTAGAAGCTGCAAGACAACTGAACCCTGAAAAGGAATGAATTCCTTTTTGCAAATATTGCAGCATGGCGATGGTTGTATTGTTGATCATTGATTTGCTCTGAATTATTATATTGCTCCTTTTACTTTGTTTCTTTCATTATCTTCTCTTCTTGTCTCAAGTTACACTGTCCTGTAAAGGATGTTTTTTTTTCCCTATCATCAGGATGGTTACGATTTATTTAGTATAGGTTGGGTGTATGGGGGATCAGCCTATTGGCTGAGGGTAGTACCATCTTGATTGATTGATTTTTCTTCCTATCTTCCTCTCTTAATAATAACAAAGAAAAAAAATCAGTATCCAGAGTATGATGTTGAATGTAATTGGCATTAAGTTGAAGAAGACAAGTCTGTATCACTGATTTGTGCAGGGCATTTGCGATGATCAGATCATATACAAGTTAAAGCATGTTAGAACAATGTATTATCTCATTAATGTTGGTTTAGAGATTAATGTATAATGCCGATTCGATAATCTCATTAATCTTTACATGCCTAACCAGAGTTGATAGCCTCGCTATGATTGTGGTATCAGCAAAAATTGTGAAGGATTTCCCGTTGTTTGATATTCATGTTCTTTTTATAAGGTTAATGCACATACAGTTGTTTTGAGATAGATTCTTGAATAGAATCTGAGACTGCACTGTAGCAAGTATATGAAGCCAACACATGTCGGTATGTTGAAATGCAAGCTGTACTGTGAATTTTAGATTGCACCTTAATGCCTAAACTGAGCGTTGCAATTTACTTAGAATGCTGCCTAAGCATACAGGACCCTGCTTAGACCCAGGGAACAAAAGAAAACTACCTACATCAAGCTCACTGCCCACTGCCTGTCTCATCTCCACTATGAGCACTGAGCAGAAACCAGCTGTAGAAGGACACGCCATTGTGGAAAACGTCATGTATATAAAGAAAACCCAGCATAAAGGACCAATAATCCCTTACTACTGATGCACTGGAAATAACAACTAAAGAACAAACAGCGAAAGGAAAGGCTTATGGTTGTTCAAAAAAAAAAAAAAGAAAGGAAAGGCTTACCACTAGTCCGAAAATATGTAGCACCATTAACTGACACCCAACAACTCCACATTCTGAAACTATCGCAACTCTTGTTAGAATCAGCCTTCTAATTTCACATTCCTTGGCTCAAGTCTCACCAGAAGGCCCATGGCTGGTTATGGCAACGGCTGACGAGTTATAGGTTCTTTAGGTATCATTTCTGTCCACTTATATTTTGTTATCAACTGGTGGATTACCAACAGTGACTCGATCCTTGCAAGCTCTGCTTCAGTACAAGTACTTGGCCCTGCTCCAAATGGCACGTAAGTGAACGGAGGGAAAGTTTTCGATGAAGCATCGAGCCAAGATTCAAAAATGTTGTCCATATATATGTGTACAAGAAGCTACCCACAGCAGCTGTGTTTCGAAGAGTCAAGATTCAACTACTAACATATTGGTTGCTTATGAATTTTTATGCACTTGAATGAAACAACAATGGCTAATTGATTAATTTATACCTGCCATCCTTTGGGAATATAAAATCCATCATAGCTAAAATCTCTTGTTGTGAGTCGAAAGTTGCCAAAAATTGGAGGATAAAGTCTCATAACTTCCTGAGCTATCCTGCATGTGTACTTCATCATTTGCATTTCACTCCAAGTGAGTCCTCCAAATTCATTGCTACCCCTTTTGGCTCCGGCAACTTCCACTTGCTCTATCATATAAACACCAAAGCAGATGTTTAAGAATCAGATCGAAAGCTTAATGAAAATTTCTACATGGTTTTAAATTTTCATTACCTTCAAGAACCTTGATAGAGACCTCAACAAAGCTTAATGAAAGGTAACTCACCAGGATGGTCATAAGAATTGATGTAGTATAGTGACTAGAAACAATCACATATAGGAAAATATCAAGAATCACCTCTTCATGCAAAGCGTTATCGTTCTCATCTCTCAGAAACAGTGCCTTTTTTAGTTCTATTCTCTTGACATCTATAAGTTCTGAGAGCCTTTCACAAAGCCTGGCTTTAGCTTTCAGAGTTTTATGATAGACGGTTCCAGGAAAATTCAATGGAAGTGCCCAAGATCCTTTAACCATAATCACCATCAGGCAATCCAAAAAATATACTACTTGTGACATTAAATGCGATCATCTTTATCAGTTTCACAATCTGTACAGAGTCTTTACCTTGAAGTTCCCGTAATAACCAATCCCTTCAGCTCCTGTAATATCAAGCAGAAGAAAAATGAAACAGTGCTACTAATTATGAAGGTTTGATCAGTACTTGGTAACTTCCTGAGTTGTTCCTGAACCAGTAAATTCATTACACCCACAAACTTTTGAATGCTTTCAGGCTTTAAAAATCCATCTATTGCACCCCTGATAAGCTTATGCCGAACTCCTGAAATTTCAAAAAGGTTGTTCTCTCCATGTACTCTGGAAACAGGCGATTTCCAGCCGAACTGGTCAAGATCACCACTTTGGAACCAAAGAGGGAGGTCCTGGACACGGGTCCGAACCTGTCCATATGTTCCTAAATCCACTCCAGTCTTGCCCTATGTCCTTGCTCTTGCAAAACTATGGATTCACCCACAAGTGGACATCTAAATGAACCTGGGGGAAGTTTCTTGCCTCCAAGTTGAGAAGCTACAAGTTTCAACAAGTAGAATAATAGTGTTATCAGAATTATGATTAATGCAGGGATTTTTGGATTCAAAAGCAAGGCTACACTTCAGTAGCTAGCTTGGAATCAAAACCTTGGCATATGGTAGATAAATAATTTTCAAAGCACTCCAAGAAAATTTGTCACCATCATTTTCAAACTAATTATTGAAACCTACTTCAAGATTCATTTAATTATAATTACTTCATTAGATTATATAGATTTAATAAATTTTGTTCTTCTGATGTAGTCCCTTTAACTAGAGTTTTATTTAATCTTTTAAACAACATCACCAGCAATATTTCAGTATTTCTCTCAAATTAGAAGAATCCTAGAAAATGGTAGATAAATAATTTTCAAAGCAGTCCGAGAAATAAAACTAAATGAAAGAATGAATGAAGCTGAAACTGAAGGGAAGTGGAAACTCAAGGGTGTGGCAAAACAAAACTGAATATGTAAAAGGTGAAAGGACAAAAAAACTAAAGAAATTTTGGAGGTTTATGTATCTGTTGCTGAGCATGGCGCATGTCAGAATTTTAGGATATCAAAATGTGGTATTTAACTTTATTATATTTATATAGACAGATATAGAGACTCGGCTGGTATGATTATCCCCATAAGAAAAGCACCAGCAAGAAACTTTCCCCATGAATGATCACTCACACCAGCCACAGTTAAAGCTCCTACCATCACCACGGTGGCATGCAATTCATTTACTGTCTCCCCTTCTGGTGTTCTATTGCTAATGCTCTGTACAGCCTGTTGGGTTTTGGCAAAATTTGCCAATCCCACATTGTTTTGTTATAAGGAGGAGGGGAAGATTTTTTGTTATAAATAGACCCCTCCTCCCCTTTGTATAATCATCTCAAAATTACCCCTCTCCAATCCCAAAATTGCCCTTCTCCCTTAATTAGGCAATTAATTATTTCTCTCTCTCTTTTGTAATATTTCTCAATTAGTGAAATATTATTTTGGTAGTGTCCGAGGACGTAGGCATAATTGGCCGAACCTCGTTAAATTTTGGTGTTCTCTTTTATGTCTATTTAAATAGCTATTGTTGGGTATAGTTGTTGATAATTATTGTCCTATTAAAATTACTTGTCTTGATAAAATTCTGTCTAAGGAGTGGTTTTTAAGGAGGCATAGTGACCCCACCACTTTCCTGGGAATTTTATTTTGGGGTGATTTTTAGTACAATCGTTTTCACTCTAGTCACCTAGATAATAGTTATCAAGGTGAATTTATTATTGGTGGAAATTAACCCGAATTCCACAACAATATGCAGCATTCAATTTTGGGGTCTAACTCAAATGGTAAAAGTCTTTCCTTTTGAGAGAGATCTTAAGTTCAAAAACCTGTTCTCCTCACTAGATTTGTGAGACATATCATCGGTGGTGGTTCATAAAAATGATTTTCAAAAAAAATGCTAACAAGTAACTGTTATCTTCTCGTCTCAATAATACTGAATTTTATATATGTGTACATTCATTTAAAAATTAATTTTAAGTTATTTTTTTAATAGGATACACTTGTCATTTCAATGAAATCGCAATTGCTTGCACATTACAAAATTTTTGTACATCACAACATTCAGAAATTAATTTTAGGTGCTAGTAATGGGGTTGGTGCAAAAGTTCAAATTATGACATTAATTTATAAAATTAATTTTTATATGATTTAAACATAGAAGATCAATAGTCTGCCTAGTGGCCAGGCTGAAGGAGGGGCAGCCGAGACTCGGTTTCGAGACCCACGCTCCCCCAAATTTGGTAAAAAAAAAAAACATAGAATATCAACTAATTTATTAGTATAAAAAAATTTTAAGTTAAGTTTCAATAAAATTTTAATTTTTTTTAAATTGATTCTGAGTAATTGGTGAGTCGATTTGCCTGAGTAGGGTGATTTTAATAGAAGACACAGTGGGTGTGGGGATACAAGTTAGCGCACGAATTATGAGCGACTCTTGTTGCAAATTACCCCGTTGGAAATCAACCAAAACGTAACCGTATTGCGTCTGGTTTTTGAACTTGGCGGGTTTCCTTTTTCCTACAATTCCC
>CATIWK010208580.1:0-30172 GCA_949634005.1 Mallotus japonicus
CGGTCATGTGTCTTGAACATCCACTATCAAGATACCATTTACTTTTTGTTCTTGTGGACTTCAAGCACACCTACAAAACATAATTTATACATTCTTTTGAACCCAAACCTTTCTTGGCCTAGGTTGGTTAGTCTCAAGGTAATCCAAAGGAATCAAGTTTAAGTGCAATCTTTTATAGAAGCACACATTGCTTAAGTGACCTTTGGTCATGTAATAAAAACACTCAACATTGGCAAATTTATTTCTCCTAGGATGATATGCTTTCCTAGTGTGTGAAACATGCCTTGTGTGTTGTGTTGGTGAATGCTTCCTATAACTCTTTTGAGTCATAATGTGAGACATATATTGACAATGACAATGAGTATTTTGATAGGTTTGTGCAGCATGTTTATGTGCATTGTGTTGTGTAACATGCTTAGGAATGTTATGTCTAGTGTACACGTAAGCATGTTTGGGTTGTGCAGCTCCACTTTGAGTTTTACCTCTTTGTGTCATAGGAGGTTGAGTCTTATGAGACCTTCTCCTTTTATTTGACACTTGAGCCCTCTTAACATTGAAAGCTTGAGTCTTATTTTTGGAGGTAAAAGCAGTGGAATTATGAGATATAAAATTAATATGTGATGATGAAGAGATCATTCCATTTTCATATCCAATTCCACTGATATCTCTATGAATTTTTTGAGAATCAAGAATACTTTCTAGAGTATCTTTTCCTTTCTTAAATTTAGAGATGGAATTTTTTAGCTCTAAGACCTCCTTGGAAAGCTTTTGATTTTCATGAATTGCTTTATTGAGTTGGTCTTCTAAGGAATTTGAATTTTTTAAATTATTAACAAGTTTATCATTTGATTTAACAAGATTACAAAATTCATTTTTAAAATTTTCAAATTCCTTAGTCAAGCTAATTAACTCATTCTTATAATGCTTCTTCTTAGAAAGTAAGCTTTTGCATTTAAGCAAGAGTTTGCTCACAATAGAGCTCTCATCATCATTATCATCAAATTCATAATCATCACAAGAGGAGTTAGAAATAGATGGTACCTCATTTTCGTTTCATAATCATCACAAGAGGAGTTAGAAATAGATGGTACCTCATTTTCGTCCTCAAGAGCCATGAAGCAAAGGTTAGCCACTTCTTGTTGTTCCTCTTCCTTCTCGGATTCGGAGGAGTAATCCCAAGTAGCTTTGAAGGCCTTCTTCCTATCCTTTTCTCCTTTGTTCTTGAATTTGAGTTTGGGACACTCACTTGGGATATGTCCCGGTTTCTTGTATTCATAGCAAGTAACATCTTTGGTTTTCTTCTTACCTTCTCCTTCATACTTTTTGTTGAAGTCTCTTATTCTTGAGGAGCCTTATTTTCTCAATAACTTCTTGAAGTTTCTTGTGAGCTGGCAATTTCACCATCTTCATCACTAGAATCTTCAATGTTTTCTTCTTCACTATCTTCTTGTGAAGCTTTTAGAGCAATGCTCTTTTTCTTTTCTTCCTTCACTTCTTGCTCTTCACCTCTTTGTTTTATTGTAAGCTCATGGGTGAGGAGCTTACCAATAAGCACGTCGGTTGAAAGATTAGCAAGGTCTTGAGCTTCCTCAATTGAAGTAACTTGAGATTCCCAATCCTTCTTAGGTAGGATTCTTAGAATCTTGTTGTTTACTTCTTCCTTGGTGAAATGTTTACCAAGTTTCTTGAGGGTGATGATAAGAGCATTGAGATGATTTTTAATCTCTGTGATTGATTCTTGAGGTTTCATTTTGAAGAGTTCATACTCATACATGTGGAGTTGAACCTTCTTGCTTCTAACTTGCACATTGCCTTCGTTGTGATTCTCCAAGGTTTCCCACATTTCCTTGGCTGTAGTGCAATGTTGAAGCTTGCCTCGTTCCCTAGACATGGAAGAGACTAGAGTGATCATAGCCTTTGTATTTATGTGATTTCTTTGTTGTTGTATGGCATTTCAATAATCTCTTGGAACTTCAGTAATCACACCATCAATTATAACTTTGGGTGTTTCCCAACCTTTTCGAACAATATCCCAAAGCTTGATGGAATCACAATCAAGATAGAGTTCCATTTTGAACTTCCAATAAGGATAATCACTTCCATCAAAGAATGGTCTAAGAGAAGAGATGTTTTCACTCCCCATGATCTTATATTCTAGCAATAAAGTTCCTAGAATTCAAGCTCTGATACCAATTGAAAGAACCCTAGAGGGGGGTGAATAGGGTTATTGAATAAAAATCAAAAATTAAAACGAATCAAACAATAAATAAAAGAATGTTGAGAAGAAAGAATAATGAACACAAGAGTTAAGGAGTTCGGATTCTCAACAATCCTACATCTCCACCTAACTTATCCCCAAGTTAGGATTTTCAATCACCCACAATCTTATTCACAAGATTGAGATTACACAAGAGTTTAAGGCTGACTCTTATAACTTTACAAGCAAGAGTTTCAAGGCTCACTCTTAAACCAATTCCCAAGTGTTTTAATGGATAAACACTTAAACCAATTCCTTTAGAATAGAATCTCACTTCCCATTTTCTAAGCCCAGAAAATAAAAGAACAAGAATATCTATTCTAAAACTCACCAAACTCTCACAAGAGTTTATCAAAAATAAATAATGAATTTGAAAGAATTTTGAGAGCTTTGAATGTTTAAGATGAAAGAATGAGTAATAAAGTTTCTTAAAACTTCAATGTAGCTCTTAGAGGTGTTTATATAGATAAACAACTCAAAATATAGCTGTTAGAGTAATCAAGTTTGTCTCTAATGTCTCCATAAATCAAATGAATTAAAATTGACTTTTGTGCTGAAATTTGGCTGCTCACGATCGTGACCAAAGAAAAATAGATGTTATATTCAAAATTTGTCTGTTGAGCTATGAAGGACTCTGATCACGAGCCTGCTCACGATCGTGAGGGTAGATCGTGAGCTACTCAGATTCTTGATACATGCTGAGATGCCTATGGGTCATGAGAGAGGGAGCTCGTGACTGAATCCCATGAGATCATCACGAGCACCTCATGATTGTGAGGCAGATCATGAGGGGCTCAGAATACTTGTATGAATAGAGTCATGTTGAGGTCAAGCTCATGATCATCCATCACGATCATGATGGTAGTTCGTGGCAGGATTCATTTGACTTAATTTTGTAAAAGGTTGAGTCTGAGACTGAGACTTTAATCACTTGATTAGATCAATCTATTTGATCTTTCTTGAACCTAAATCACACTTGATAAACATTTGTTAGTTCAATTTAAATTATTTATCAAAGATCAAAAGTTTTAGGATTTGATTTAAACCATGTAAGGTTAACACTCTCTTTGAAGAGAAGATGGTACATTTTGAAGCTTTTCTTTTTATGTACTTGATGATACTTGGATCTCCTCGTGAGAAGGGGATGTTTTCTTATGGCATCTTACCAATAAGAGCTACTTCATGAATATCCTAAAAGGGAAGCTAATCAGACATCTTACTATGTAAACGCTATCCAGACAGGAATCCCGCATGGCATGAAAATCTCCTCAACAGAAATATCAAATTAAATATTTATAACTCCCCCATAGGAGCAAAATGTTCTTCATTAAAAATTCACAATCGAAGATCTCAATCTCCCCAAAGGGAGTGTAGTCTACTCAACATGATTATCTACCAAGGATCATCTATTCAAGAATCTCTATCTCCAATAAAGGAGTAACATTTCCCCATTGGAAATGCCTACCCAGAAACCATTAACTCCTCCAAGGGAGAGAATGCTAATAAGGCATCCTTACTAGGGAGGAAAGCCGGAACTCTCCCAAGCACCAATGCCATTCCGAGAATTGAGAATTGTCATTTTCCCTACATCAAAGGCTAACAAAGGCTAAGGAATCTATTTATGTATCCTACATTATTCAAAATCAATGGAAGATTCCTCTTATTATACCTCAGTATGTCTTTTTAGATCTAAAATAATTATGAGAAGTCGTCAAGGCTGATTACGGCCTATCAGATAAGTCTTCCTTATCAAATATCTCAAATCTATATGTTCTAATTATTATTTTGTAGTAATGCATGTTTCAGTCTATTCATATGAGGCATGAATTTCTTCCCTTGTATCCTCTACTCAAAGAGAGATTCTCCCTGGTCAGCCTTATCCTAGCCTGACTCCGCCTACACTTAGGCAGGCAGGAGTCTGGACTCCTTAGATTTTCTCTATAAAAAGAGAAATTATATACATGTCTTCATTAACTTGATTGGCCATGAAGCATATATCTCGACTCCATACATGGATAAATTCTTGTTTATTATAACCTGCATGAATTATACAAGGCTGAATTTTCTCCTTTCCATTGCTTTTAAATCATGTGACATGACATTTTTATTATTATATATGCTAAGTCACATTTTTGAAGATCATATTGCACATCATCTATTTTCATGTGTAAATCTTTTGCATAATTTCTTACGTTGATAAATATGACATTTTATTTTAAGGATATGCATATATATCTTCTATTATTATCAATGGAAAGAACACTGGATAGCTGTTAAGGCAATCTTTAAGTACTTAAAAAGGACTAAAGATTTAGTCTTAACTTTTGGAAGAGGTGATCTTCAAATAGATGGTTTCACAGATTCTGATTTTCAATCAGAAAATCATATGTGGATGATAGAAAATCTATATCCGGGTTTGTGTTTTATTTATAATGGAGGAGTAGTGAGCTGGAAGAGTTCCAAGCAAGGTGTCACTGCTGATTCCACTAAAGAAGCCAAGTATATAGTTGCATCAGATGCAGCTAAAGAGGCTGTTTGGATTAAAAAGTTTATTACTGAACTAGGAGTTGTTCCTTCCATTGAGTCCCCGATTCCTCTCTATTGCAACAACAATAGAGCCATTGCTTCGGAAAAGGAACCGAGGTCTCATAAAAAATCCAAACATATAGAAAGGCGCTTTCATATTATCAGGGAACTTGTTGGAAAAGGCGATATCATCATGCAAAAAGTAGCTTCAGCTGATAATGTTGCTGATCCACTTATTAAAGCTCTAATGCAACTACAACTTGATCAACATCTGAGAAGATGGGTCTAAAATACTATAGTGATTGGCTCTAGTGCAAGTGGGAGATTATTAGCATAGGTGGTACGTGTAGACGGCGGGGTTTAGCGCGCGCCTAAGTTTCTTGCAACCGCGACAATCTTTGAGCTCAGGGCTCTAGGGAACACACTACTATATCACAAAGACATAGTGTGGACATGATGGAGCCGCCACCCAGGGTAATAACTGAGATAAAATCGGAGGTGGTACTCGATTCTCTAAAAGAAAGCTAGCACCACAACTAGGAAATTCTGGGTACGGAATACTAACTTCTCTTAGTCTTGTGTTCTTTTAGAATAATTTTATTAATCACTATTTTATCCTCTATTTACATGCAATTTCATATAAACCCTTATTAGACATCCATCTTGCACCAAAGCAACCAATCAATGAAATTACATATAAATAATGCATCATTCAAGCTCATAATCCCTATGCTAGTCTAATCTACAAATTTTATTTAAATGGTCTAAGTTTACATGTTTTATTTTATAAATGAGCCTAGAAAGCTAATGGGCCTAATTCCTAGTCAATTTTATTCAAATGACTCTAAGTCTATTTATTTTAATTCTAAAAAAAGTGGGCCTTGGTTTACAAATTATGAAAATACTTTAATTAATGAGTTAAGTCTAAATTAATTTTATTAACTAAAAATGGGCCTATGTCTAATTTAACTAGGTGAGCCTAAATTATTTTTAACCTGGAATCTAAGTTAATTATGAACCTAAAACCAAATTAATTAATTAATCCTAAAAAACCTAATTATTAAAAATGAATCTAATAATTAACCTAAAAAACCCTAATTATGAGCTTAAATGCAAAAAAAAAAAAAAAAAAAACATAACTCAAACATAAAAAAAAAGATCAAAACCATAAAAACAAAACATTCAAACAAAAGTTATTTCTAATCCTATTTAATTTTACATGCATCCTAGATTAATCTAAAACCACCATTTATTTTATTAAATTTTACCAAATAAACCTAATTACTAATCAATTTATTAAAATAAAAACATTCAACCACATATAATTTCATTAATCCTACTATTGGGGCTATTACAATGATCTACTGCAAATTAAAATAAGAATTAAGTACAAACCTAAAATAAAACATAAAATAAAATAAAGTAAAACAAAATAATAAAAAACCTAAAAACTAAATTCTAAAAAATAATTCGATCCATGGCATTCCATGGATCTTGTGGGTTCTCCATGAATTTACTCCATCACCATCACCGTGTACTCATGTCACCCCATCGATCATAAAATACACAAAATAAACAAATAAAGATTAGTATTAAATCAAATTAAGAATTAAAACGAAATCAAAATAAACAATAAAAATCAAATAAAAAAGTAGAAAAGAGTAGAAGAGTATATGTGAATGCAGTATGATTTGCTCCTTAGAGTGGTGTATATGTCACCGTTACTTTTGAATAGTTCTTCAAGAATTGATTTTTGTTTCTCGGCTTGCTGCGTTTTCTTCATGTTTTTAGAATCAAAATCTTTTTGAAAGCTTTTTCTTTATCTGTAAAAAACCTTCTTTGTGTTACAGGAGAAGCTCCACAAGAAGTCCTCCCGAAACCAAGAGGTAGAAGCTGCAAATAGCAGTAAAAAAGAAAGCCTCCTCTGCTCAGGAGTTAAACTGAGTTTACATAGAAAAACCCTAAACTAAGTCATGTAACCTACTGTGACTTCAATGATAAAATTAGACTCAAAATAAAACTCTAAAACAGAGATAAATCCTTGAAAAAGAGCAATTTAGCCTTTGAGATCCAAAAATCAAATTCTAAGGATCTATTTATAATAAATTCTCATAATCGGAGTCCTCTGTCGCATCCACACTCCCTTATCCCGGAGTTGGGTGTCTACAGTATGCCCTAGAGGCCAATCACGTATTTTGACTTTATAAATTATCCCAAATGGCAATAAAATAATATTCTATTATTTAAAATGTTTATTTAATTGAATATTTATCCATTGGCATAATGTTAAATAAATTTATTATCAAGAGTTGGTAATATGAGTTACAATTTATTTAGTACATATGCTATAAAATGTTCATAGTCGATAAATTAATATTTGGGTAATATTAACTTGACTATCACCTCTGTCTATTTTCCTTGATTAGTATATGATAATAATAGTGGGAGGTAGTGAGTCTCATATTACTTGATATGAGATATTAGAATAGACATGTGGATACTCATGTGATGGGTGGATTGAACATGACATTAGATTTGTGATTGCGTGGATATTCACTTATAGTCGACAATCACAATCTAGGTTATAATGGTGTATATAGTCCTTTGACCTGAGGTGACATGGTCATCCACATTTAAGTGACTAGGGTTTATTACCGCTTACATACTTGTGTTAATCATACATGGGTATATGGCGTGTGGTGGCTCTAAACAGTTAAGTGTAGGGATGAGTGTTCAACCAAGATGGGATTCATTGTCTGGAGTGAACCGGGATAAGATCCTATGCTATCTAAGTGCATTCTTGATGAATAAGTTCTTGGCCATGATAAACATGACATGGATTAGAAGAGTTTCAGTATTGGTTATGTTTTATCAAGAATTAGAACTTAAGATGAGGTCATATGATATAAATATTAGAGTTTGACTAAACCATGACTCTAGGCTATATCAGGATCTTCTAATAAAGGGATTTTAGTGCACGGTAATTATGACCAAAGGGTTCATGTGAATCAATACATACATTCATTTCTAATTGGGTAGTTGTGATATCGATGCTAGGGGTCACTCAGAACTTATGAGAACTAAATGAGTATAATTGGGATTTTCACATTTAGACTTGAAAGCAGTTTCAAATAATATCAAGTGTTAATATTATCCTCTCATTGCCAATTAGACATGAACCTAGTAAGTCACACCTAAAAGAGCTTTACCAAATCACCATCGATATTAATCTAATTAATGATTAAAGAGTTTAATCAATTAATTAAGATTAATAGAATTGGATTTATGTTATAAGCAATGATTCTAGCATATCATGAAATCTAATTCCACCAAGGGTTTAATTATTAATTTATGCTTAATTAATATGAGATATTAATTAGAATATTAAATTAATAATTTATGTTGTTTCCAATTGAACTTGGATTAATAGCCCAAGTTGTTTGGGCCTAAGCCCAGAAGAGTTTTGGACCAAAGATTAATCTAAGATGTTGAGAAAGCCCATGGACCTAATCCAAGCCCATTTGTTATATGGATTGGGCTTGGGCCAAGTGTTGGCCCAATTACTAAGCCCAAGTCCATGTATGTGTGAATGGACAAATTTGTCATGTTAGGCATGCATTATCTCTTAATGTGTATAATGTTGACCATGACAAATGATAAGTATTAAGGTTGGCTTATTAAGGTTGGCTTATTAGGCTTGGCATATTAGGCACATTATCTCTTAATGTGTAAAATGTTGACCTTGGCCAAATCAAGATTAGGTTACATGATTAAGTGTAGAGAATGTATGTAGACATGTACATGAGATGTATTAATTTTCTACATACTTCTTAGTGCACTAGATAAGTGTACAAGTTGTATATTCATCATGATGAGTTGTATACTTATCATGATGGGTTGTATACTTATCATGACAAGTCATGTACATGTGATGTAAGAGATTATGTCAGTAGGATTAGCTTTCTCTACCTATAAATATGTAACCTTAGAAATGTTCTAAAGGTTAGACATCAAGAGAATTAAGTAAGTCTTGTGTAGAGACATAAAAGAGAGAAACAATATATACATGAAATAAACACAAAATATACTTGCAAGAAATTGAGTTAGTGCAAGACTTGTGAGGGTCACTAGAGAGGAAACTTGCATCTAACCAAATCAAAGCAAGAAGCTGATTGACAAAGCTTTGGTGTTTCAAGCTAGAGGCCTAACAGTTGTGAGGCTAAGCATTTGATTCAAGAGTTGAGCCAAAAGATCCAAAGCTTGTAGAATACTTATGGTCTACATCAAACTTGGGAGTTTGTAAGTATTCTTAAACTTAGAATTCCTAGGTTGATGTTTGTATGTGTTGATTATTATTTAGTTATGTGTAAATTGCAAAATGGATATATGGGAAAAGGAAATCTCCATGTGATGAAGGGTTATGTAAGTGAAAATTTTGAAATTTCACCCTATTTAAGGATTGTGTTCACCACACATGTTAATTGCATAACCGTTTCCTTTCAGGTCTCTCTACATGGGCTATTCTACATAGCAAGTATCAGAATTACTACTATCTCAAATCTCAGAGATCATTGAATTATTTACAAATGGGTCTAGCGGTGGTGAAATAATTCAAACAAGTTAATTTCCTCTATGATAAAGATCGGCCGCGAATCGACTTCTCAGAATATAATCTTTTACGAGAATAGAAAGAGCTCAGCCAACATCAGTTCACTCAGTTTGAAATCATTGTCATTCTTCAAACTCTTTTTGAGGGGGGTAAGGAGGTGTGAATACTCACTAGTTGGACAAGGAGATGGAAAACCTCCCTGGTTATCATCAAGGCTTATGCATTTGGGAGATAAAATAATTCTAGTGACAGTTGAGAAGCAGACATATAACTAGAGAATAATGCTCTTTGAACTAGAAAATGTCAGTCCATACTTTGAATGAGGACAAGCTAAAGAAGAAATAAACTTCCAAAATGCAATAAAGTAGAGGCATGTGCAGAATTAGTCTTTGTTAAGATTGGGCAGATCTCCTCAATGGGATACGCCTTTTAGATACCTAGAAGGTATGACTTCCAAGCAGGTTCTCTTAGAAAGATTGCAGTGACTAAGGCGAAATCCTATCTGATTACTCTATATAGGGGAGCGGATTCCCTATTTGATTACTCTATATAGGGGAGCGAATTTCCTATCTGACAACTTTATATAGGAGAATTTCCATCAGATCAAAGAGAAACTGTGAAGCCCTCTCTAAGAACGTCAAGGTTCACCATTCAAAAGGTGAAATTGCATGAAAAAAGATATCATATACCTCTATCTACAACGTTTATCTCTTTAAAAGACAAATGTGTTGAAAGAAGTGTAAGAGGGAGTATATGTCCCCTACATGTAAATTATCTGACCAAAGAGGTAGACTCTCAGACCTTAATAGGTATTGCTAGACATGAGTTACTAGTCAAGGAGCTATCCTTTTCCCTCCAGATGAATATTGTATGTCGATTTGGGATTTATTGGCAGGCAGGAATTTACTACACATGCATAAAGGAGTTTACTACTCAGTAAGCTCTAAAGAAAACTTGTTATCCATTTGGTTTTTACAAATTTATGACACACTACTTCATGAAGAAAGGAATTATCTTAATTGAAGCTTCTCTATCTATATGGCATAATATTTAAACATCTCTTTGAAATAGAGGCATCCTCTTCTACTATATCTCTTTTATACATGATCATGTTTAGATATTCTCTTGAAAATGAAGTATTCTCTCATAGCATGCTACCCCAACGGGTATGTGCATAAACAAACGAAGCACAAAATAATGTAAAAATAAGTTGGCAATATAACCACACCTGAGTGTTTTTAATCTGTCAAGGCCTCCTTAGCCGTTCAACATAGACAGGGAGGACAATCGCCTCCCTGCTTGGACCTTCTAAATTAAATCTCCCAGAAGAGGAGAAATCAAACAAAACCCCTAAGAAAAAAGGGGATCACACATCAAATCTCCTAGAAGAGGAGAAATCAAACAAAACCCCCAAGAAAAAAGGGGATCACACATCAAATCTCCCAGAAAAAGAGAAATCAAACAAAACTCCCAAGAAAAAAAAAGGATCACACATCAAATCTCCTAGAAGAGGAGAAATCAAACAAAACCCCTAAGAAAAAAGGGGATCACATATCAAATCTCCCAGAAGAAGAGAAATCAAACAAAACTCCCAAGAAAAAAAAGGGATCACACATCAAATCTCCTATAAGAGAAGAAATCAAACAAAACCCAAAAAAAAAGGGATCACACATCAAATCTCCGAGAAGAGGAGAAATCAAACAAAAATCCCAAGAAAAAAAAAGGGATCACACATCAAATCTCCCAAAAGAGGAGAAATTAAACAAAACCCCAAGAAAAAAGGGGATCACACATCAAATCTCTAAGAAGTGGAGAAATCAAACAAAACCCCCAGGAAAAAAAGGGATCATAAATCAAATCTCCTAGAAGAGGAGAAATCAAACAAAACCCCCAAGAAAAAAGGAGATCACAAATCAAATCTCCTAGAAGAGGAGAACTCAAACAAAACCCCAAACAAGGAGGGGATCACAAATCAAGTCTCCGGAAGCGAGACAAACTCAATTGCTCTATATGTGAGCACATGCACAGAAATCCTCCCTAGAGAGGTCATCAATCTATGAATTATTCCACGATGGAATCAGACAGATAGAAATCCTCCCTATTGATTTCATACAGACAGGAATTGTTCCCATAAGGGAATCAGATAAACATCCTCCCCAAGAGAGGTTATCCATGCAGGAATTTTGCTAGAAGAATCAGTCAACTATACTCTATGAAGGAGGCTATCTTCATTGAAATCCTCCCTAAAGCAATTGATTAAGAATTATAATTTTATTAAATATAAAATTTCTTATCATGAGAAGTCGATAAACTTCATGCAAATATCAAGCATACATTTCTATTGCCTAGGAGGTTATCCTGAATGTATGACTCTTCATTCATGGTCTCTATTTAAGCAAGAAGAATACAAGAATGTATAATGATAGAAAGAACAACTATGGCAGAACTCATCATGGCTAAAGTCTTGGTAAAAAGTTCTATAAGTGACATATGTCCACCCTTGCCTTCAAGTCTAGTGATATGCTCGGTATATGCTCGAGGGTGATGAATTATAAACTCAACGTGGATCTTGATATACTACTGGTACAGCAGAAAAGTGCTTTTGCAGCATCAGCAGGAAGTAATTAACAGGGAAATAGATAAGCTAATAGAAGCAGGATTTATCAGAGAGGTCATTTATCCCCCTGGCTGACCAATATTGTTCTAGATAGGAAGAGGAATGGCATATATAGATCATGCATAGGTTTCACAGACCTGAATAAAGCCTGCCTGAAGGATTGCTTTCCATTACCATCCGTTGATAAGCTGGTTAACGTAACTATTAGGGTTCAGGTTCCTCACATAGGCAAATATCCTGTTTGTGTACCCTAGGATCTCTATGAACAAAGAAGACGAGAAGAAAACTGCCCTGGCTGTATACCATCCTAAGAATGTTCCTTTTTCATCATTAGGAAAAATTCCCTGAGTTTCATGAGTTTCCACCTCAGATCAAACAGTGAGCATTGTATCAGCAAGAGAAGAAAATCATATTCAGAGACCGAACTATTATATTAACAAAAGGTTGAACTAAAATATTATGGGCTGAAGAAACTAGCATATGCCTTTGTGATAGCTGTGAGGAAGTTTTGAATGCACCTCCTGGAAAAGTCAGGGGATTTGTTGTGATAGCTGTGAGGAAATTTCAAATGCACCTCTTGGAAAGTCAGGGGAATTTCTAGCCTGTCACTGCACCCAAGCAAACTTTCCAAAGATCCTCCATCGAAAGCAGAATGACGGTGTGAGCAGTTGAAATATGAGGATGTGGATTGAGAAATGAATCTAGAAAATCTATTAAGGCCCGAGCCTTGGCTAATCTCATCACTGAATGAAATTTTAATGAGACTGATTCTGATGACAGACAGCCAGGAGGGAAACCTCCCTGTGACTTCGACCAAAGCAACTCCACTCACTTATCTTACGAGTGGAACCTATATGTGAAATTTCTGTGGTACCAGAAGAGGAGGGGTATTCCAGACTAAAGATAGCATGATGGAAGCATACCTCTACAAGATGAAAGACGTTTTAGTGAGATTTGAAGACAAAGCAAGTTCCTACCTGCATTACCAAAATATCCAGAGAGGAGGATAGTCGGGCAGATCTCCTTAGCAGAATGGCCATCACATAGACAGAATCTTTACATCAAGGAATGAGAGCATAAATAATAAGCATGACTAGCACAATGCAACCCCATGATGTATTTTCTTACGGATCATAACTTTATTGGATAGACCCAATTATAAAGTACTAGAAGACGGAAGAACTCCCTCTTAACAAAAATAAAGCTCTCGAAGTCCCTCTAAAAGCAACCAGGTCCACAATAATGAAAGGGAGGCTGTACAAAAGAGAATTCCACAAGCCCTTACAATGATTTTTAATGCTTAAAAGGGAGATTATGTATGAGGGAAATTTATGAAGAAGCCTATAGCACCCACATAGGGAGACGAGCCCTGTCTAGCTCGATAGTCAGGCAGGGATATCTCCGGCCTATCACGACAAAAGATACAATTGAATTTGTGTAGAAGTGTAATGTATGCAGGCACTAATTTTAGTCCATGCACCACCTAATCATTGATTACTTCACCAAATGAGTAGAAGTTAAGGCACTCACCGCTATAACTCTTCAAAAGGCCATTGACTTCTTATAGAAAAAAGTGATTTACCGGTTTGCTATGCCCAAGGTTTTAATATTCAATAATGGCAAGCGGTTTTTAGTCCTGCCTCACATCCTCTAATGAACATTCAGGCAGAAGTGTCCAATTGAGTTGTGTTGCAAGGCCTGTAGAAGAAGCTAGAGGGGGCCAATACCATACAGGCAGAAAATCTGCTCAGTGCCAGATGGGCTGAAGATCTGCTCAGTGCCAGACATGTAGAAGATCTGCTCAGTGCCAGACGGGCTGAAGAACTGCCTAGCATTCTATGGTCATACAAGACCACACCTACCTCTACTGGAAAATAAGTTAAAGACTTCCACCTCCCCCATGGGATAAAGATTCTTCGCAGAAAATTCAATAAAAAGTCTGAATCTCCCAAAAGGGAGTCAAATTCTTTTGATAGGATCATCTAAACAAGATTACATATACAGGAATCTATATCTCCAACCTGGGAGCAACATTTCCTCTATTATTAATGCATACTCGGAGATCACTAACTTCTCCATAGGAGAAAGCTTCCCCTATCTTGAAAACCAATACAGGGGACAGGCTTCAAATCATAAAGGGACCAAACCCTTATACTTTCACATAAGTCCTCCAGAAGTAAGGCACTCTCCTACCTACTACTACCATATTAGGCATTCCTTCCCAGAATCAAGGTTTTTCACCATCGTCTGGAAGTAACTATACTAGTCAAGCATGAATGCTCCTATAAAATATCTCAAACAACTCACCTCGAAGAGTGCCCATATGCTTTCTAGTCCCGAGTACCGCTTCTCTCTATTCAGTACTTTAGGGGGGGACTACTGATGATATATGAAAAATCCCCTACCAATCCTATGGTGACACGTGTAAAGTAAGGTCAACCAAGATGACATGTCAGCTACTTTTGACCAGTTGACTCGTATTCCTGTAGCTCTTCTCCTTATCAAGATTGCTTATAAAGGATCTTAACCTTTCAGTACTTTAGACCCTCTGACTGATGCATTCAGGAAGAGACCCCACCTGTTTAACTATTATACATAGGGAGGAACTCCGTCTGTTTTACTGCCTTACACAGGGAGGAATCCTACCTGTATCTACCCTCGACAAGCGCCCGCTTCTTATCAAATCGCCGTCCTATCACACAGCTGGCTACCACCCTTGACTAGCCATCACTCCCAGCAGGGCTCTCTGCCTATAAGACACTGACACATGGCATCCACTTTGCACCAACTTCTCTCTACCAATGAGATGCTGACACATGGCATCCACTTTTCAACAACCTCTCTTATATGCACCAAACCTCAAGAAATATGGGTATCTTCTTCTTCCTCTCATTTTTACTTCTTCTTCTTCTTCTTCTTCTTCTTCTTCTTTTCACCATACAAACATTCTCTTAACCATGAGAATATCCATTTTTCACACAACAACATATTTCTTAGGGAATCACATCTCTCTTACATAAAATCCATGCTGACTTAGGCATCGGAGGGGCTTGGGGGGTGACGGTTCTTGAACCCTTTTCATCCTAGCAACAGCATGATGAACAAATCCATGTCTGCAAAAAGAGAAAGAAGGCTTGGTGAAGGAGGGCGGGGTTTTCCCTTAGCCCCTCCGATGCCTAAGTCAGGATCAGTTACTTGTGGGAGATATGTGATTCGTTAAGAATTATGTTATTGTTGTAGAAAAGTGGTGTTCTCTTGAATGAGAGAACATGTATCTCTGTAGAAGAAGAAGAAAAATGAGAGATAAGAAGAAGAAGAAGTTACCTCCACATTTTAGGATTTGAATTTTATAGGGAAAGGTAGTGACATGTGTCAAAAGCCTACTGGTGGAGGTGCATGGCCTAAGAAGGTTGTTGGCAAGAGCATGGGCTACATTTAAGGCGATAGGTGGTGATTACACGAATCTTAAGGCAAGAGTAAGAATTTAGACAGGTGGGATTCCTCCTTGGGTACAACAGTTAGACAGGCAGTGTTTCTCCCTTAGTGCATCAGTCAGAGGATGTGAAGCACTGAGTAGTCGAGATCCATTAGAGGCGGTCTTGATAGGAGGAAGAGCTACAGGAGTAGAGGTCAACAGTCAAAGGTAGCTGACATGTCATGTTGGTTGACCTTGCTTAATATGTGTCATTACGGATTGGTAGGGGATTTTTCATGTATCATCAGTAGTCCCCGTAAAGTCCTGAGTAGAGAGAAGCGACACTCAGGACTGGAGAGCATGTGGGCACTCTTCGAGGTGAGTTGGTTGAGATGTTTTTTAGGAGCATTCATGCTTGACTGGTAGAGTTACCTCTTGGCGATGGTGAAAAACCATAATTCTGAGAAGGAATGCCTGATACAGTAGTAGTAGGCAGGTCTTCCTAAGGAGGAAGTTTTTCCTAGCGTCTAGGTACTCTAGATAGGAAGGTTTCCTGAGTGTCTGGGCATTTCGGGTAAGAAGGTTTCCTGAGTAGGAATTTATCAAGTAAGATATTCATACCACAAGTCCTTGGGAACATGGGACTCTCATTTATGGAGAGATTGTGACTTCCAAATTTAATTGGGGGCCTTCCTGAGAACGTTGGTTTTGTGTTTCTTGAACCCCTCTTGATGTGGATTCTCATTGATAGAGAGTGCCTTACTTCCGGAGGGCTTATTTGAAAGTAGGAGGGTTTTTCCCTCTGTGATTTGAAGCCTATCCCCCATGTGAGTTTTTGAGACAAGGGATGATTTCTCCTATAGGGAGTTAGTGATCTTTGAGTATGCATTAATAATAGAGGAAATGTTGCTTCCAGGTAGGAGGTATAGACTCCTATGTAGACAATCCTGTCAAGTGGATTTGATGCTCTTTTGGTAAATTCAGATCTTCCTTTGAATTTTTTGTGAAGAATTTTTTATCCTATGGAAGAGGTAGAAGTCTTGGACTTATTTTCCAGTATAGGATCTAGGTGTAGCCCTGTAGGACCATAGAATGCTAGGCAGTTCTTCAGCTCATCCATCACTAAGCAGATCTTCTGCCTGTCTGGCACTGAACAGATTTCTGCCTGTCTCGCACTGAATAGATTTCTGCCTGTCTGGCACTGAACAGATCTTTTGCCTGTTTGGCACTGAACAGATCTTCTGTCTATCTAGCACTGAACAGATCTGCCTGTCTGGCACTGAATAGATCTTTTGCTTGTCTAGTACTGAACAGATCTTTTGCCTATCTGGCACTGAACAAATCTTCTGCTTGTCTAGCATTGGCCCCCTCTAGCTTCTTTATAGGTCTTACAGCACAACTCAATTGGACACTTCTGCCTGAATGTTCATTAGAAGATGTGAGGCAGGACTGAGAACCGATTGCCATTGTTGAATGTTAAAACCTTGGGTATACCAAACTGGTAGACTACATTTTTCCACGAAAAGTTAATGGCCATTCTGGTTGCGAAGATAATATATGAAGTTGAAGCATCCCTGGTAGGTCTCATATCTCTTGACAAGATCTGTGGTATTTTTTATTGTTGCAGGCCGAAAGTACCCCTGTCTAATAGTCACGTTAGGCAGGGACAACCTTCTTGTATGAGTGCCTCAAGCTCCTTCATGAATTTTTCTCATGATATGACCTGCCTTTTAAACATTGAACATCACTGTAAAGGCATGTGGAATTCTCTCCTGCATAATTTGCCTTCTATCATAGTGAATCAAGCTACTTTGAGAGAGGGTTTAAGAGCTTTATTTCTCTCAATAGGAAGTTCTTTCATCTTCAAGTACTTCACAATCGAATCTATCCAATAAGGTTTGTGATTCGTAAGAGAATACACTATGGACTTTATTATGCTAAGCATGCTTATGATTTATGCTCTCACTCCTTGAGGTAAAGTTTTCATCTGTGTGACGGCCATTCTACTAAAGAGATGTGCCTGACTATCCTCCTCTTTGGATATTTTGACGATGCAGGCAGGAACTTGCTTTGTCTTCAGATCTTGCCAAGACTTCTTTCATCTTATGGAAGTATGCTTCCATCATGCTATCTTTGGTCTGGAATACCTCATTGATCTGATTCACTATCCATTGAGAGTCATTTTGTACTTTAAGGTTTTGAAAGACCCACTACTTCAACTAACAAGAGTCCTCTTATTACTACCTCCTACTCAGAGGTGTTGTTTCAAGTGGGAAATCAGATCTTAAGATGAACTCAGCCATAAACCATTGGGGTCTTTTAAAACTATCCATGCTTCACCTCTTATAGTACCACATGAATCTTGTATATAGTTTCCACTCGTAAGACAAGTGAGTGGAGCTGCTGGGTCAAAGACATAGGGAGATTTCCCTCCTGGCTATCCATTTTCAGAATCAGTCTCATTAAAATTTCATTTGGTAATGAAATCAACTAAGGCTCAAGCCTGAATAGCTCTTCTCGATTCATATCACGGTCCATATCCTCATATTTTAATAGCTCACATCGTCATTCGACCTTCAAGGGAGGATCTTTGAAGAGTCTGCTTGAGTGGAGTACTGGGCCAGACTACTCCCTAGCTGTCTAGAAGGTATACTCAAAACTTCCTTACAACTTTCGATAGGGCATAAGCCAATTTCTCCATCTTATAGTACTTTAGTTCAGCTTCTTCGGCATTCTGCTAACATAATAAACCGGTCTTTGGAGCTGATTTTCTTCTCTTGCCGATACCATGTTCACTGCTTGATCTGATATGAAAATTCATGAAACCTCAAAAACCACTTCTAAGTCCCACAGATGATGCTCAACACTTTTGTTGTTAATGATCATATCATCCAAGTAAGCTTCGAGATTCCTGCCTAGCCGATCTTTAAAGGTTTTGTTGATAAGCCATTGGTAGATAGCACTAGCATTTTTCAGGCCAAAGGGTATTGCCTTGTAGAAGTAAGTTTCCCTTTCTACAATAAAGGCCATTTTCTCATTATCTTCTTTGTTCATAGGGATCTGATGGTACATAGACAGGATACCTGCCTATGTGAGGAACTCGAACTCAACAGCTGCGCCAACCAGCTTGTCAATAGATGGTAATGAAAGCAATCCTTCAGGCAAGACTTATTCAGGTCTGTGAAACCTATGCATAATCACTAATCTACCATTCCTCTGCCTGTCTAGAATAATGTTGGCCAGCTAGGGGGATAAATGAGCTCTCTGATAAATCCAGCTTCTATTAGCTTATCTACTCCTCTGCCAATTACTTCCTGCTTACATGGAAAAAGCATTTTTATGCTATACCGGCTGTATATCAAGATCCACATTGAGTTTATAATTCATTACCCATGAGCATATACCGGGCATGTCATTAAACTCGAAGGCAAAGATGGGCACATGTACTTTGAGGAACTTTTCTACCAAGACTTTAGCCACGATGAATTCCACCATAGTTATTCTTTCTCTCACTATACACTCTTGTATTCTTCTTACTTAAATAGAGACCTTGAATGAAGAGTCATATGTTTGTGATAACCTCCAAAGCAGTAGAAGTGTATGATTGATGTTTGCATGAAGTTCACCGACTTCTCACAATAAGAAATTTTATGTTTAATAAATCCTCTAGGGGAAATTATGATTCTTGATCAATCACTTTAGGGAGGATTTCCATGAAGATAGCCTCCTTCACGAAGTATAGTTGACTGATTCTTCTAGCAAAATTTGTGCATGGATAACCTTTTCTTTTGATGAACATTCTGAGCACTCGATGCTTGCAGCTCTCTTGTTCTTTTATTTCTAAAAAATTCATCTATTTCTGTCTATTACAATTGAACCCATGCCTTGTACTGATCATCGGTGGATGGATCTCTGTTGTAGTCTATGTTCCTTTGAATAGCTCTCTGAGGCCAAGTAGCAACTAAGTTGTCCAGAAAGTTCTAAGAAAGGGGTCCTGATTCGAACTTGTGCACGAGCTTTGGGATTAATTGCTTTTGCTCGTACTGTCGATAGAGACCCGAGGGATTGTAAAACGTGGCAAAATGGAGGCCAGCAACTGGGACACAGTAAGTGTAAGAACGAAGGGTTACATGTTGCAATCTCCACCACGGACACATCCATCAGATCAGAGTATTGGGGAATGTTAAAAGCCAGCCTCGGACATCTTCTGGTGTAGGATGCAATTTTCTGGTTCCGCAATGCTTGGCTCTATAGCGTGCAATGGCCTGGGGAGGTTCTAGCAGTCCTAGCTTCTCATGAAGCGACATCTGCCAAAGTGGTAAACAGAATATTCAAAAATGACAGAACGATAAATGTAGAAGCAAAAGGAGAAGACTAACCTCTAATAACAGCAGACTCCCTGAGAATCGCTTAGTTAATGAGAAGTTATCCAATCTGATGATGGTTTCTGCTAGAATGAGGGGGAATGGATTGAGTCCTACTTCCACCTGACCCAGGATGTGAAGGACTTTGGAATCGTAATTCCCAGAAAGGGAAACGAGCACAAATTGAGCATACAGACAGGAGGCCATCATCCAAGGCCAGCGAGTTTCTGTTCTATCCACATCCGAGATAATCTCGATGAAGGATTCTAACTCGATCTCGAACCCAAGAATGCAGTGAGCCAAAGACTGAGGTGGAAGATCGAGCATCCAGGCCATCTGATATTGAATGGAGTGTGGATCCAGGATTCCAAGGCTAGGAGTTACAAGTTGGCAAGAGGAGTCCATGTTACAACCCAGTATAGCTTCAATTCTTCCAGCATGGGACATAGTTCTACTGTACTAAACCGAAAAATATATTTCTGAGGATCCCAAGATTGAGCTATAGTATGGAGGAAGGGGAAATTAATTCTTCTAGCATGCAGTGATATGAAGATTGATAAGTGAAACGACTCCATATTGGTCCATGATTTGCCATCTAAGCTCTTTAGGATCGATTGTAGTCGTTTGAGGCTTCTTTCAGTCATTTTTGAGGGTTTTGGTATTGTTTGGAGAGAGAAAATGGATGTTGAAGACGAAGAGGATAAGTGAAAATGAGTTGCAGAAATGAAGAAGTTAGGTTTTAAGGGGGCCGTAGATCTGGTGATGAGGCGATCGCCTCTTATTTATGAGGCGATCGCTTCTTGTCCAAGAGACGATCGGCTCCTAGCCAGAAAGCCAAGAGGCGATTGCCTCTCCACCAGAGACAAAATGACAAAAGCATATATTATGGAAAATTGCATGAATTTGACTATCAATCGAGAATTCAGCTATTTAAAGGAAATTGTTCACACAAAGACATTCATTTATTGATAAAATTGTGAATGATCGAGATTAAGTTGGCAAGTATTCAGTTTATATGAAAAAATGAATGAATGTATGTCAAAAGAAGCTATTGAAACCTCAGAACCAATCAGTAAATGTCAAGTATCTCAAAAAGGGGGCCCTAAACTACATGCATCCTACTCAGTGTCCTCAGAGTCCCCAGCATCATCTCCGGCACCTGGAGCAGTCACGATCTGCGCCCCTCCATCAGCTGCCTCCTCCGTATCCTCATCCTCATCTTCATCAATCTAAAGGACCTCCATCTGATGCTTGAGGGCAGTGATCCTCTCCTGACTCGCTCTGTCCAAATCCTACACACGCAAGTACGAGGAAAGAAGAAACCATACACACATGCATACATGTAGAAATAGGAGGAATGCTTACCCTCCACTGCTGAGTGACCTCCAGATGGTAGTCCCTCTAAGCCTCGATCAGCCTATACATGTACTGACCCTACTCCAATGGAATCTGCATTATTGACAGAATGATTAGCACTGACAAATATTTCAATATTGATGTAAAAGGCAGGTTTAAAGGGAACTCACATGAGTGGTGTCTGCAAGGACGCAAGCGGGCTCGAGACTCTCATCCAGGCTCAGGAACTATCAAGACATCTCTCCGAGAGGGACCCAACATCGAACCAGGGAATCAGGAACATGAACAAGACTGCTGATTACTGCTGGTGATGAAGAGCTCGAAGGTCTAGTAGGAGGTCCAATCTGCTGCACTACAGCTGAGGTACCTGCACTGTTCTGCTCCGTGCGAGGCCGCTGGGTGGCCCTCTCCCGTGCTTGAGGTCTAGTGCGAGCTGAAGGCCCGGTGGCCGCAGTCTGAAAACAAAAAAAAAAGTATATATATGCTACATCAAGATCTGATAGCCTAGAGAGAAGAGAGTTAATAGTCAAAAGCATACCTGAGAAATGGATCCGATGGTGAGAGGCACCCGCTGTAAGAGGTGAGATCGAACAAAGTCCAGGTACCAACTCTTCGCTCGTACAGTGTGATCGACAACTGGCTCTCCAATAACAGCTCGATCAACCTCCTCGCCCTCTAGCTCGTGTGTCCGGAAAAGATGCCTAGGAGGAGACTTAGGGACACGTCTGACTCAGGGACCTCCGCTCTAGTTAAAGACCCTCTCGTCGAGGTACCATACGTGAAAGCCGGGACCCCGAAGCAATACTCTCCGTAATGAGAGGGGCCTGGAGTGCACCATCTCGGGGTTCCACCAGTTCTCTAGACCCCATGGATCACTCCGTATAAGCGAGAAAGACAACAGGTAAGCAAATGAAATTAATTGAATACTAAAAGAGTTCATTTCTGTTGTTTTAGGTACCACCTTAGGAGTTAGGGAGTTCAGATGCTCCCTATGAACATGCACACGGGCCAGGTGCCTCCTTAGGATGTGGCTGGCGTCCCACCTCCTAATGACGGGAAGATGATTAGCAACGCGGGAAATCCCTGCGATCAGCTCCAATTCTAATCCCCATATCTGTAAAGGAAACTTATTAGCAAACAGCAATTAGATGTTTAGAGAAGAGAAAGAGAAAGAGAAGTACCATAGTAGCGTGCCAGAAGCCGCAGAATCTCTTAGTCCTACACACTACCTCATCCATGCTATGGTAGAGGTAGGCTAGAGCACAGCTGCCCCAGTCATAGGTAGCCACCTAATCTAGGTCCCAAAGGGGTATGAAGAACATCAGGTCAAGAGAACTGGTTGTGTCAGCGAAGAGGGTGGTACCAAGAAGATAAAGCAGAAAAGCCCGCACCACCTGATCGATCTCCCGAGGAGAGGTCATCGCCGCAACTTTCTCTCAGGTGCAGTGACTCCGGATCGAGTCGATCTTAATAGTATGGGTCCCCTTCATGTCTGGGACCATACCAAAAAGATGCTCGATGTAAGCGATCGTGTCCGAACTCGCATCTAAAGGAATAGGAGTCCCAGCGCACGTAATCCCCGTAATTACAGCAAAAGAGATGGGGTCCAGTGTCAGCTCCCCGAATGGAAGGTGGAAAGTGTGAGTCATGTCGAACCACCTCTCCATCAGTGCATGTAGAGGCTGATAGTCTGTCATCCCCTGCTCCTCTGGCAGAGAAAGGATGAAATCCTCAAAACCGATGTCCTAAATCCTGTCCTTCAAGTCATCAGTGAGCTCATCGTAGAAGACCCGGGCTCCGTGAAAGTTCCCGGTGCCCTTGAAAGTCTGTGCGTCATGCTGCAGAAAGAAAATCAGCGAAGTACATTAACATACTGTTCTTTAGATATTGTGAAATCAAGAAAGAGAACAGAATGTGTATGATTCTAGCTAAGAGACGATCGCTTCTTGTCCAAGAGGCGATCGCCTCTTTCCAAGAAGCGATCGCCCCTTGCCAAAAGGTGAACCCTCTCAATCAGAAAAGGAGGCGCACACCCCTCATGAAGAGGCGATTGCCTCTATGTAGGAAGTGATCGCCTCTGCAACAAGAAAGAGACGATCGTCACTTCTTCAAGAGGCGAACGCCTCTTGGTAAGGAGGCGATCGCCTCTGCGATGTGAAGAACCACTCTGATAATGAAAATTCGATTTAATCTACGGTTTAATCAGGCATTTGTTCATTTTTCTTGTCCTAAGTGATGAATAAACATGTATTACTACTAACCCAGTGATATTTTGCAAGAAAAGAGAAAGATTTGGGGTACTAACCTCTCCTGAAGCCAAAGAGCAAATGTGTGTCCTCAAGTCTGCCAGAATGGGGATCGTATCGCCCCTCAAGAATCCATGTGTGTGTGGAGGATGAATCAGAGGAGGAACGAGATCCCAGGGTGGAAGGGGCGGAGTCCTTTTATTGTCCATATTCAAAAATACAAAAGCACGGGAAAGAGAAAAGAAAAGGAGAAAAGAAAGAAAGGAAAAGGAAAAGTGAAATTGAAAGGAAAAGGAAAAGGGTTTTTTTCCTTTTATACCTTTTTAAAAATCTAAAAAAAAAATGATGAATGACGATGAGTAACGTGAGATAGCGAAGGTGATAAAATCGATACGCTGATAAATGAAATGAAAAATTTCTTCGGGTGAGTCCCGAAAGTTCACGTTGAAGATGAAGAGTGTACTGTCAAGATTAATTGGCCCGCAACCAGGGGCAAAGTGTAATTTTTTCTGATCACAGTATCAGAATAAAGGGACTGCCTCTCGGGCCAGGAAAACTCTAGGATGATGGCGTGAGTTTCCCGTAAGTAACACCCCAGGCTTGATCGAGCTCCTGGGTGTAAGAGAATAAAGGGAATGCCTCTCGGGCCAGGAAAACCCGAGGATGACGACATGAGTTTCCTATAAGTGACGAGTCGGGCTTGATAGAGTTCCCAAAAATCACTGTTAATGAGATGACTATTTAGGTTTAAATCCCTGAAGTCCGCGATTGTTGAGTAACCTTTCGGGCCAGGAAAACCCTAAGATCACGGTTACGTTTCAAGTTGAAGAATTCACTTCTCGAGTGAAACTCGAGAATGAGGTATGCCGTCTGTTGTTTCTTTTATTATTTATGTGTCGTGTGTGTTGTTTTTTCAAAAATTTTAAATGCATGAATGCTGTTTTTTTGAAAAATCAAGGGGGCAAACTGTAGGCACCATGCTCGATCGGCCCACAATAGGGGACGAATTGTGGATGTTCAGTTTGATCGGCCCACAACGGAAGCCCGATGATGAAAGCTCGAGTTCAAATGCAAGTGAAGTCTGAAAATCCTCTTGAATAGGCCCAAAACCCTTTTTAGATCCCAAAAATAGGCTCAAGCCCATAGCCCAGCCTAAGGGCAGAAGAGGCATCGCCTCTTCAGCAGAAAGCGATCGCCTCCTCGAAGAGGCGATTGTCTCTTGGACTGCCCACTTACTGTTGCATTAAATACAGTATGGTGATTACACCAAGCTAGTGGCCCCCACTTGATTTTGCTCTGCAGAATTACATGGGAAAAGAGATTTTTGAGAGAAAAGAGGGAGGCTAAGGGGAAGGTGATGATGGGAAAGAGAGTAGGGGTGATGGGTGTGCCTAGGGAGATTAAAAAAGGAAGAGAAGAGAGGAGGGAAGGGGGGTTAGCAACTTTTAGAGAAAATTTAGCAACTAAGAGAGAGGAAGAAAAGAAGGGAGACGTTCTCGAGGAAGAGAGGAGGTTTTTCTTGAAGGAAGGAAGGATTCTTGCTAGAAAAAGCTTTGTTCTTGAAGAAGAAAGAGGAACTCTTGCATTTGAAAGGTTTTTAAATCCATAACTAGCTTCTGAGGGCTAAGTTAGGGACATCAAGCTTGATCTAATCAGTAAGAACCTCTATTTTCAGCTTTCAAGTTCTTAGTTCAAGTAGAGTTGCATTTCTTTTAGTTATTGCTCTTTCGACTATCAATCATTTTTATTTCTTGTGTTATATTGATAGCATGATGATCTAAGAATACTAAGCATTCTTGTGGGATTTTATTTGCTTTATTGGTGATTTACTTACTTTACGTAGAAGCAAAGAAAGCCATTTAGTGCAGTAGTGTCTCGCTTAGAGGCGATCGCCTCTTGGTCAAGAGGTGACGCCTCTTGGTCAAGAGGCGACGCCTCTTGGTCAAGAGGCGACGCCTCTTAGTCAAGAGGCCAGGAGGTGACGCCTTCCTTCCAAGTGGTGATCACCACATCACTACAGTTTTACCCAACTCTACTTTGAAATTTCATATAGTTAATGCATGATTCTGACTTTAATAAGTTCTCACATGTTTTTATACACAGTTTTCTATGCATGACTATCATTGTTATTTCATTTGAGTCAATATTCAAGTCTTTTATGATCTTTGTTTGTATTGACTTAAGCTAAAGTAGTTTTGTAGGTTTATTTTTAAGGTCTTTCTTGTGTTTTTGGGAGACTAATTAGTTTATTGCAGAAACTCAGAGTGATTTACTAATTAAGGGGAAATCAGCTCCCCTAATGAGTTCTTGAGAGGATTTAAGATGGTTTACCCTTTGTATATTCCTAGTTTATTTTTTGTATATTATATGTATATTATAGTTTATTTTCAGTATATCTTTAGTTTATTTCTCTTTTTATTTAAAGCAAAGCATTGTAATCCTTAATCCCTTCCCCGCTTATTTGGAATGAATGGTTGTAAATTATTATCCTTGATAAATGTTGAGGTTAAATTGCATGAAATGGGATTAATGTGCAAACATGAACTTAAGTGTAAAATTTGACAATTGGTTGAAAGTGATTACTATTTGCATGTTAATAAGGAAATAATCGAATAATTAAGGGTAATGAATCACGAAACATAAAAGGAGGCCAACCGCAAGGTCGGGTGGATATTCAAACATCCATACCCAGTTTCCGAACTCGTTCTCTGATGACGACTTCTGGGAACCTCCGTGGAATCCAATTGCCGTACAAGTGTATCCTAGTTTTTATCTGGGAGGTGATTCCATCTCCGATTAGGCTCTAGACCTATTTCGTATTTCCTAGTGGGCCATGAACCCACACAGTGTCATGGTTGCAAACACTTGGGCACGCGCTAAACCCCGCCGCCTACAATACTATAAATAAATAAATATATAAATACATATACATATTTATAGTCTAATGATGGCACTTGGCACTCGGGCACTTGGCACAGGCACAGAATTATTATAAGTGCCCTGTAGTTAGTTAGTTAATTAATTAATTATTTTATTATTATTATTATTATTTTAATTAATAGACACAACCTTTCAAAAGGTTGTTTGTTAACTGCAGAAGTCTGTTATTTATAGAACAAGTTTAGTGCCATTTATTAACTAATTGACGTTTTCTTTTTCCTTCTCTATTTTCTCTACAATTAACCAACTAAAACAAAGAAGTTCTTTATAGAGGTCATTGAATTTGCTATAGAGTTCTTTATAGAGTTAAATTAACTAACTAAAACAACCCATACAATGAACATTCTCTCACCAAACTACGAGTTTAAGAATAGCTATCTCAATGAACACAATTTTCATAAATATATTGGCCAAAAAAATTCATAAATATCATATCAAGCATAATATAAAAATTTATATTCTTAAGCATACAAATTGTGGGGGAAAAATCAAAGTATTAAATTTAGCAAAAATAGGTATCTCAATGAAGTTTCCTAATTTTCTAAATAATAATAATAAATGCAATATCTTGAATTCGTACCTCCTCTTAAAGTCCTGATATAACAAATTCATCTAAACAATAGTATTATATTCCAAAGCTCAAAACATTACAAGTAAATTCTAAAGTAGATAGAAGAGATAAGAGGTAGAAAGGAACATAATTAAGGTGTGCAGTGTAGTATTATTTAGTTGATCTCAATATGAACAAATGCTTTGTAGAAAAATTACCTTTGCATGGTTGAAATGATGAATTTGATAAGGATAACCATCCTTTGTATTTATCTTAGTTTATTGTATTTATCCTAGTGTAACAACCTATCAATATCACAGCATTGTATTGTATATATATTTCTCATATCTTAATGAACAATATACAATTTCCTGCTCTTCATGGTATCAGAGCCATAACTTGGTCTAACAACCAGCTCTACCATGTCTGGCAAAAACTCAACCAACACTACTCTAGTCACTGCACCTTCTTCTTCTTCGTTGACAACCACCATGCAAGTTTCTTCTTTACCAAATATCGCCAATCATCTTCCTATCAAGCTAAACTCTGCAAACTATCTTCTATGGCAAGCCCAGATCATGCCTCTTCTACATAGTTATAATCTTGCAAGACACATTAATGGACGCAGTCAACCTCCTCCTCTCATGATTGAAAATAATCAACCGAATACACAATATGATTCGTGGTTCCGTCAAGACCAACTGGTTCTTAGTTGGATTATTGGCTCTCTCACCAAAGGCCTTATACCACAGATTGTTGGTGCTTCAAATGCCAAAGAAGCATGGGATCGTCTTGCTCGCAAATATGCTTCTGCATCAAAGGCATAAATCCGAACACTCAAAACTACTTTCTTTAAGCTTCATCGTGATTCCAATGAAAGTATTGCAGCGTATATGCAAAGAGCCAAAGGTTTAGCTAATCAATTAGCTGCCTTGCAAAACTCAATCAGTAATGATGATCTTATCTATGTTATTTCTAATGGTCTTGGACCTGACTATCGTCCATTCCTTTGCTCTCTCGAAAGCAGGACTGATACGGCAACCTTTGATGAACTTTATGGTCTTCTCCTTAGTGAAGAAACCAGTCTAGCTGCTGAAAAATGGAAAGAACCGATTCTTCCTACACCATCCGGTTTTTTATACATTCATTCTTTCAATAATGCTTCCTCCCGATCATCAACCTATTCGAGAATTTCAACCTCTCACCAAAATCCTACCCACCTCCGATGTCACAATTGTAATGGGATTGGACATCTTGCTCAGACTTGCTCATCACCCAGACTCAACCAAGACAACCGCACCTTCAACTATAAACCTTCTTCTAACCTAGCTTCGGCTCAATCTTCCAACACCCAGCAATGGATCATAGACTCTGGAGCAACTCACCATTTAACACCTGATATATACAATTTGAGTAATAGAAAAGAATATCAAGGCCCTGATGACATTACCATCAGTAATGGTAAAACACTTGTAATCTCTCATACTGGCTCCTCTTCCTATCTTTCTCATAACACTTCTTTTACTCTTCGTGTTATTCTTCATGTTCCTAATATTTGTCATAATTTTCTCTCTATTTCTTCTTTCACAACTACTAACAATGTCTCTGTTGAATTTTTTCCCTCTTATTTTGAGATAAAGGATATCCCCACAAGGAATTTGATGCTCATAGGGCAGAATAAACATGGTCTTTACTCCATGGACATGACTCAAGCTCCTTCGGATTCATCAAAAATAGCTCTTCTTAGTTCTTTACCTGTTTGGCATGCTAGATTAGCTCATGCTTCTCTACGAACTGTTAAAACTGCCTTGTCTCAATAAAAAATAAAGTCTTTGAATAAAGAATTTTCTTTATGTCATGCTTATTCTATAAGAGTCATAAATTGCCTTTCTCTCCTTCAACTCACACTGCTTCTCAGCCATTAGAATTAATTTGCTCTGACTTATGGGGTCCCTCTCCAGTTCCTTCTTGTGATGGCAAACGGTATTATGTCATTTTTTTTATCACTATAGCAAGTACACATGGATTTCTTTTCTCACTTATAAATCTGAAGTACTTTATGCTTTTATCAAATTTCGCCATATAGTCAAAAAAAATTTAATCGTGCGATTAAAATTTTTCAGGCAGATTAGGGTGGTGAATTTCAAGGCCTAACTAAATATCTCTCTAACAATGGAATTACACAACGTAGTTCCTGTCCTTATACACCAGAATAAAATGGGTGTGTTGAGAGAAAGCACAGACATATAGTCGAAACTGGACTCTCTTTACTTCACCATTCCTTTATTCCTCTAAAGTACTGGATGTATACTTTTGAAACTGCCACATATGTCAATAACTGGTTGCCAACACCCACTTCTCATAATATTTCTCCATATCAACAATTATTTCAGGACAAACTAAATTATCATGCACTAAAAATTTTTGGTTGCTTATGCTACCCTTGGTTACATCCTCATGCTCCTCATAAATTAGCCCCTAGGTCATCCAAATGCATCTTTCTTGGTTACAGTAAATTGCACAAAGGGTATTATTGCTTAGATTTTATTACTCATAAAATTATTGTCTCAAGACATGTCATTTTTTATGAACATGTGTTTCCCTTCCAACAAAGTGATTGCAATCAGAGTCCTGGATCCAATAGTCAATCCAATTCGGCGCCTACCACCTTTGTTCCCATTTTTCCACAATAACTCTCACTATCTCCATCCGATAACCCCACACTACTTTCACATCCATCGTAACCAACCAACCAGGCCCCACCTATCTTATCTTCATCTACATAGAATTTTAATCCAAGCGAACCACTTCAATCCACATCCAACCAACACTCAAATACATCCGCAACCATCAATTCTCATCCACATAGTACATCGCCACCACACCAACAACCCGATCCTCTCCCCAAGTCATCTACCAATTCAACTACTCCTGGCATCTCTTTGGTAGTCGATTTAACCTCATACACCACACAACCTCAACCACCCAATATTGTTCGTCAACACTTCATGACCACCCGCTCCCAAACTGGAAGTTTAAAACCCAAAACGTTTCTTACTACCTCTTCTATTCCATCCGAACCCACAACCTATCACCAAGTAGCAAAATCCTAATAATGGCAGACAGCAATGGAGTCCGAGTATAAGGCTTTAACTGATAGTGATATGCACTAGGTCAATCATTTATAATTATGTATTGACTTTATTATTTATTTATTATGAGGTATTTCATTATCATTTCTTTTATGATAGTTAAATGAATGGTTAATTCTTACTAAGGTTATCAAGTATGT
>CATIWK010208609.1:0-14864 GCA_949634005.1 Mallotus japonicus
AGTGTGCGGACTGGCTCGCCGGTGAAGCGGCTAATAGTACTTCTGATTTTCTTGTTTTCTATGATCCTCCCTTAGCTCTTCGTAAGCTCTTATTGTCTGACTCTTCTTCCAGTATGGATGTAGTTGATAGCAGCATGTAGTTTTTTGTTTGTTTTTGTGTTTCGGGCTTTTGCCTTGTTTTATCTACCAAAAAAATATATATATATATAAATAGAGGAAATTACATTTTTCTCGAGGTTTAACTTAATGTATACATACCTCCTTATTTTAAAATCGAATTTTTATTTCCCTCAGTTTATTCTATTAACATTTAAGGATTTCCGTTATAGTTACACCATTTTTTTCAGTTAAGTGCTATATAAAAAAAATTAAAATACTCTTTCAAACAGTAAAAAACTATAATTAACTACAAAATACTAATAATATGGTTCTTTTTTTATGAACCATATCATTAGCAAATGAGAAATGTATGTATTTAATGCTACTAAATATAAAGTTGAGGAGGTAAATGTACGACTTTTAAACAAGAGTGAGACAAATATTAATTAGATAAAATTTCATGGAGAAAATTTTAATTTGCTCACAAAAATATAAAATGAGAAAAATAAAAAGGGTATGGATATAAAAAGATTGTGGGATAAGTTCTAATTAAATTGAATTACTTATTAACTTTTTTTTACCATTTCTATAATTATATTTGAATAAACTAATTTAAGCATAATTTAATGGACTTACAATATCTACGGTTTAAAAAAAAACATAACACTATGTTTGGATGGGGTGAGATGAATGTTCATTTAACAAGAGTAAGTAAAGGCAAGTAAGAGTAAGGGAAATGATGGATAAAGAAAACTTTTAATCTTGTTTGGGAAAATGTTCATCGGGAAGGTTGATAAGAAAATTACATGAATAGCCTTTATTAGTGAGAAAATAAGAAAATTTTAAAAGGATAAAAAGTTAAAAATATTATTCTTATAACCATAATTCCTTCCTTTCCTCTCTTTACACCTCCAATTTAGGGAAAGAAAAAGTGACATATGAAGGTAGAACAAGAGTAAAATTTACCCCTTTTTACTGTTACTCTCTTTAAAAATTTGGAATAAATATAAAAAAGTACCTTGTGATTAGACGTATTTTTACTTAAAAGTTTGTGATTTTTTTATGACATTTAGAGGCAAGTGATTTCATTTTCTTAAACTTTAATACATTATCAACTAACATCGTCATTATTTTACAATAAAACTTTAATATAACACTCATTTCAATAATATAAATATTTTAGATGTGATTTACCATCAATATAACTATTTAGACACTTTTAAAATATTACAAACTTATTTTAAAAATTATTTCTTTTTATTCATCATAAAATTAAAAATACATCTTATTTTTATTTATTGTGAATTTACATTAATTAGTTGAATGCTATGGTACTTAGCAAATAATTTTACTATAAAAAATTAATATTATTTTAATATTATATCATAAATTTTTAATAATATTACTAAGTAAGTTAACAAAATAAAAGTTAAATCAAATCACATACTCCTAAATGTTACGAAAAATATCACAACCCTCTGAATGAAAAAATACTTAACCACAAAATATTTTATTATACTTTTCTGTAAAAATTTTATTCCAAACAAGATAAAATCTTAAATTTTATTCCAAACAAGATGAAATCTTACTCCTCCCTTACCTTCCCCTCCTTGAACTTTCTTAGAAAGCATAACAAAAAGACAGTAGAGAAGAAGTAGATGTAACTAGTCACGAGACTGTATTGTCATATTCTAAGCGACCTGTCTTGACCACAACATCCACCACATGATACACACACTTACACATACACATACGCTACCTAATCCAATAATGTACTCTTAATCTTATTATTTATCATTTCCTGAAATAGGATGGAGATGATCAGATCACAACATCAATTACATTTGCTAAAATACCCATAACAAAAAGATAAAATAATTGTTGTTCAAAAAAAAAAAAAAAAAAAAAGATAAAATAATTACTTTTCAAAAAAAAAAAGATAAAATAATTAATAAGCTAAAGCAGCTTCCTTTCTTTATTTCTTTCTTGCATTTGCACAGTCTCTTTCTGTATCTCTGTCTGTCTCTAAAGATTGCTTCTTTCTCAATCTTTTTAAGCTTTTGTTGGTGGGTTGTAAATCTGTTTGCTTTATCTCCATCTATATAGCAGATTCTTTGTATTAACTTTTCTTCTATCTGGGATCTTCTGTAACTTCTTTTTGAGATTTGCTTACCAATAATGCAAGCTGCTGATGAACCAGACACTAATGGAGTTGCTGAGGTTTCTTCACAGGTTTACTTTTTCCTAAAACTTATCCATCACTACTTTTGTATTTTTTTTTTTTTTTTTGCGTTGTCTATGCTTTTGTTTCCCATGGATTTGCTTGCTTTTTTCTGGGCATGTGAAATTCTGTTGCTCTACTTTTAAAAGCATAGCTCAAAGACTGCAACTTTTTATGAATATTTATACAGTTCAAAGCTTTATATTAACTTTCCAGTTCTGTATATGAAAAAATATATTTATATATATACACACCTTTTTTTCCTCTTTTAATTACTGGTTGATCATCTCTAACTGTTGAAGTGACTCTTTAAAAGCTTTTTTTGGGTGGTTTCATGATCTGATCTTCTGTTGTTCCTTTTTTGCTGATCTCGTGTTGGTGGGACTTTCTTAGTTGTATTTAAAAATAGATAGTATTGGTATTTTATATAATTATATTCCTTATTGGAATCAGTTGTCTGGAGTTATCAGATAGAGTTTAGGATGTTTTTGAAGGACTATGGTACACTTCTAGACAATTTAAGTACTTTTGGTATTGCATCCAAGTTAAGTAATTTTGGAATCAGGTCTGCTCGATTTCTTTCAGAACCCGAATGCTTCTTTGCCGTGGATGAATTATCAAAGAGACAGACATAATATTTTACATGAACACATAGAACTTGCATCTGCTATATAATATATGAACTTGCTCTGCATTCTCAAAGGACACCATTGGAGACAGATTTGCCTTTGGCTTCTTGGCTTTCTAAAGATTGCAGGGCTAGAAAGTTTGGGTAGGTAATGGGATCTTCTGGATGTACCTGTACTTTTGATGCATTCTAGTGCACCGCCAGACTCATGAACCTTTGATCAATCTTGCATTTCAAAAATTGGATTGTAGTTTTAAACTGTCTTTTTTTCCCTTAGAAGTTTAGCAGTTTAGTATGAAGTAACTGTAGTTAGGAATAGTCTAATTACCTGGCCATAGTGCTGGTCCTATGGCATATGAAAGAAAAATGCCTTTTTGACTCTCCATGGCCTGGCTTAGGAATCAAACTTTTGTTAAAGAATGCGGAGGGCATACTCACTCGCCAACTCAATACTAACACTCTTCTTCCATTGTACATCCCTAATTCTTAGAGCCATTTCTAGGTACATTCATTTCTTTTGTTGTTCTTTATGAGATCCAATCAAGGTCTAATACACTTCAAATTGAAATGCCTATATCCACATTCCTGCAAGTCAGCTGCATGGTATGTGACTAGATCCACAATGCTAAGACATGAGACATTTTCATTCTGTTTGTTTTATGCTAAGACATCAGCTATATTGTATGTGACTAGGCCAGCATAACCATACAGTTATGTGAGATGGGCCGTATATTTTGTTCTGGTATGATACATCCTTTTGGATATATGCATGCTATTTTGTCACAAGGCTCATACTCGTACATTCTGTTTTGTTATGACATGTTTCTATGGAAACTTGTATACCAAATGACTAGTGGTCAACGCTTGTATGGCTTTCAGGCTGATGTTAAACTTTCAAAAGCTTCCAGTGGCGAAGTTTCAAATCTAGGACCAAATGCTCGGCGTTCTGATCTTTCAGTTCAGGTACCACCTAGACCTGTAGGTTTTGGCACTAGCAGGAGTGTAAAAGGCTTATTGCACTCCCAAAACTCATGCAAAGGTAGTTCATCAACTGGTGGTTTTTTGCGGGGCTTAAGCTTTAAGAAAAAAGGCATTGTACCTGATGTGGAGAGAAGCTTTCTCCTGAATTCAGACCCTAAGACAGCTCCAGAAAGTCCTGTTCTTGCCAGTCTCAGATCTGCATTTTCTCGGGAAAGATGCACATCTCTTCCTGTTACACCTGCGTCAAACTTGTCACCTTCAGTTTCAACACCTGTTTCAGCAAGATTGCCTGGTGAATCTATCAAAAGTAGTGTAAGTTGTACTGTATCTTTGCTCCTGCCTGTTATGGACTTTAAAGCAAATACTTCAATTTTTCTCTGGGCTTTTAAAGTCGCGCTTCCTGCATTAGCCCTGATTATGTATCTAATGTAATGAAGGTTGTGACATGGAGATTTTATAAATCAGCATATTTCTAAATATAACTGGTAATCTTTGTTCAGAAAGGAGCTGTTTCAAGATCTCTCTCAGTGCCTGGGAGAAAAATAGTAATTGTGCGATCTGCATCTTTTGCTACTCGCACAGAGAATGTTCTGGCAACTCCTAGTGAAGGTATACAGTGGCATGTCTTTCATTACTTAGTACTCTATATTTAGTGCTTCTTCCACTTGTTGAGTTATTGAGTTCTTTGACAAACATTCTTTTAGCAAATAAAGCTGGAACAAGCTACTCTCAGTTTAGAAATTCTGGATGGACTACATTTTATGATATTTGCCTAGCATGATATTCTGCTCTCTATTGAATCAGATAAAAGATTTTATGCATCTGGTGGAAACTATCCCATGTGCATGTGCAAACTCACTTATTAATTGTTATGATGTTCTGTCTGTCACTTTTAAAATTTTGAAGTTGCCAAAGCAAGGACTTATTGTTTTGTAATAAATTAAACTCAAAGATTTTCCTTAGTTTGATAGACAAATGTTTTCAACCACTAGGCCAGGTTCTTATCCATTTTTTAATGCATGCTATCCAGACAATGGCATAATGTTTAGTAATTATGTGCTTCATAGAAGAAATTGAAAGAAAGAGCATAGTGAAGGGGCCCTTTCTATATGTCATCCTTGTAACTACTAATCCTCAATGATATGCCCATAAAACTGTGCTTCTTGAAAAAACAGATCAAATATCTGTGGCTCCAGTGGAAGTTGATGATGAAGAAATTCCTGAAGAGAAAGCTGTATGTAGAATCTGTCTTGATGTATGTGACGAGAGAAATACACTCAAGCTGGAGTGTAGTTGCAAAGGTGATCTTCGACTTGTACATGAAGAATGTGCAGTTAGGTGGTTTAGCATAAAGGGAAACAAGAACTGTGAAGTATGTGGGCTAGAGGTTAAGAACCTACCTGTAACTTTGCTACGGGTGACAAGCTCTGCTCAAAGCAATAACAGGCAGGATCAGAGTCACCAAAGATTGAGGTCGCAAACTATAAGGTAATGTAATACAAGGTCAATTTTATGTAAATAACTTGACAATCTAGTTTTATTTTGATCTGCTTATTCCTTCTTAATTCGTTGTTTTTGATATTGCTTGTAAAATGTTCTATTTTCCAGTTTATGCTAATTTTGACCTATAGTTCTGTAAATGCCCCATTACAGTGCCTGGCAGGACTTTGTAGTGCTTGTCATAATTAGCACCATATGCTATTTCTTCTTCCTGGAGCAATTATTGGTATGTTTTCTTGCTGAGAGAGACCATAAAGTAACTTCGTTTAGTTTTAAAGCCAAACTTGCAACGAATCCCTTTCTGATGGCTTTGGATTCTCATGTATTTCCTAAAATGTATCCTGCTGATGAATGATTCAATTAATTTGGCAGTCCTTGTAAACCCAAGTCTGGTGACATAATAGATCAAGTGAAGCCTCTTAATTATATATTATCCAAACTGTATGAAACTATTGTGCCAAGGCCTGCCTCAGTTCTAGAAGCTAATAAAATTCTTCCACAGCCTATTAATAAGAGAGAATGATGGTTCTATAGCCTGCTGTTAAGGCATAAAAACTTGTCAATTTGCGTTTTTCTTTTTCCTGCAGCATTTGGTATGTCAATGTTAATTCGTTGCTTTGATATTTGTAGATTCATGACATGAAGACTCAAGCAATAATGATTGCTGCACCATTTGCATTTATGTTGGGCCTTTTGGCATCAATCTTTGCTGTCATCCTAGGTATTCCTAAGCCTTGGAAATTTCAGGAAGTTTCTTTTTGGACTGCAGTTATCTTAGTATATGCTTGAATGACATGCAGCAATCAGAGAGTATATATGGACATATGCTGCACTTCAGTTTGCACTTGTGGCGATTTTTGTTCACCTGTTCTATAGCATGGTTAGTAAAAAATAACTGGCTTTCATTCTTTCTTTCTCCTTCCCCCCCTCCTGAAAATTTTGGATACATTTCATTTCAAAAGGTTAATGCAGTATTTCGTAATGGATTATATCTGGTCTTGTAATATGGAAGGTTGTTTCTTGACTGTGAAGATGAAGTTGTAATGAAATACTCTCCAATTCAAATTAAAAAGGGTGTTTTGAGGATCAACGGCGACAAACTGCTAATTAGGTTTTTATATTGCATCAACATTTTAGGATGTACTGAGCATTCTGTAACTAACAATGCTGCCATATTCTTTGTCCTGGAGTTTCTTTTCTGATTATGCTGCCCATTCAGGATACTCCTGAACCTGAACTTGTTATAGCAGTGAATGTTCCTGAGCAGGAAAAAATACAATGGATTACATCATGGCATGCATGGCTATGAATTTAGATGTTCATTTCACTGATAAAATCCTTGTGATTATCTTGCAGCTTCAGCTGAAGGCCATTTATGCTATCTTGGTTTCATCAGTTTTGGGTTTCGGGATAGCTATGGCTCTCAACTCATTGTACATTCAATATTATGTTTGGCGAGTTCAGGTTGTACAGAGCCCTAGTCCGGTATAATTTGTATGCAGGAGATGCAAGTTCCACACGCTGATTATTTGCTGGTGGATTAGTGGCGTACATAGTCTTTCTAAATATATCACCCATCGACATGGATACAGACCATGAATACCGTTAAACATTTTGTTCTATAAATTGCTATCAAATGAGAAAATGTGACGTTTGTCTTTAGTGCAGCTCTCATTCTCTACTATTACAACGATATTCAATGAACGCTTGTCTTTTAATTTTGCATAATTTATTCAAGAAAGTACTACTATATGCGATAAAATTGCATCGTTTACTGTGCTTTCAAGTGTCTGTCTTCAACCATAAGAGCTTGTGCAAATGATATTGCAAATTCATCATGAAAGAGTGACGGAGAGTGATTGACAAAGATGGTGGTAAAGGAATAAACATATGAAATTATACATTAAGCACTATGTTATACACCTTAAGTATTTGCACAAGGAAAAGAAAAAAAATGCCCATCCTATGTACATGCTATTACACAGAAAAAAGAGGAAAAAGTGCATGAAAAGGTGGAGAAGAAAAGGGAAAGCTATTTATATTTTGTCACAGGAATGAAATTATCGCTGCCCCTTTTCAGCCATACTGTAGAACGGGTTCTCCTCACATGATCTGCGAAGAGCTGATGCCTGTCATCAAGGAATGCCAGTTGGTTAGAAACACAAGAACTACAGATTATGAATCACAAAAATTGTACTTAAATTTATCACTGAATATGAACCTTAACCATCAATTAGGCCACACCGTAGTTGATTGTCAAAACCAGACAATTAAAAACATCCAGTTCTAGATGCATGGACAAGCTGACAAAATGACAGCTCTAGCACCCTACTACACAGCAAAATAAATTCCAATACTCATGCAAGAAGTCTTCAAACGAAATTAAGCCTACCTTTCATATTCGAGCTTCTGAGTAACAATTCCATTCAGGAGCAGCTCTGAACTGTAAACAGCAGCCCCTAAAAGCACAGATGAAGTATGCAAAATTTTCATCAAATGTACTTTATGAATTATCTAAAGAGATAAAGAAGCACAAATGTTCATACCTTTTTCTAGAAAAGGTACACAAACTTCAAAATCTTCTTCACAAGATAGAATCAATAGATTATCGGGGATTGTATCATCCTTCAGTGCAGATCTGCCAACTCTTTCCACTGCCTAAGAAGCATGCCACCAGATATCATATAACACAAAGTATCATTTAAAAGCATTCCAAAAGTCAAAGAGTAACCAAGCACCAACAATTACCAACCAAAAACAGAAAAAAGTGTGCTGAATATAGAATAGCAATGAGTGGGTCAATGGATTCAGCGATTTATGGGGATCATAAGCACACATTAGTAATCTTAAAATTTGGCAAAACCATGCATAGCCATTGTAATGGTTATTTGGAAAAAAAAAGGTCCAATAAGCAATTTTGGAAGCCAAATCAGACAATGCACATGACAGTACATACCTGACCAGACACTGCTTTAACTAAGCCTGAAATTATTTCTTTTCCTGGCTTTGTCTTAGGAGTGATCAGAACTCTTCGACCCTGAAAGAATATAATTTAGTAAAAAGTTCACCAACAAGATAAAACAACACAAGAAAACACTTGCCTCTAAAAGTGGATGCCGACGTGCATGTGCCAGTGAAACAGCCAAGTTGAATCCAATCTCCTTTTCCTTTTTTGCGTCCCTGAGTATGTATTTTTGCTCATCAATGTAATATTTAGCCCGTCCAACATTCTCAAGCCATAAATGTGTCACCACTGGTTTACCAGAAGCAATGGCCTCTAACATATTTCTTGTACGCACAAATTCGTCAGCAATAAAGAGTGTTGCATCTGTAATAGAGGATGCTATGGAAACTTTAAGACGTTCCACAATCTGCAAGACAAGATGAGCATACAAGATCAACTTTAAACAGCACATTATACTACAAAACTTAGCTCATGCAAGCCAAAGGACTACCTTTCTCTGCTGCTTAATTATATCCTCATCTAGGTGGTGGCTGAACATGACTCTGACATTAGTCAAATCTCTTCTCCTCCTCAAATCTTTTGGTGGAGAAATAGTTTCCCGTGCCGTGGAATATAAGCTATTAATTTCTCGCATGAGGCATAATCTAGGCAAGCCCTTCTTGCATGATCGCTTCAGAGATTCATCACCTATACAGACAGGAGATACAGCATTCACAGGTGTCGTAAAGTTCAGAGGGGAAACACACTTCGATTTCATTGGTTCAGTTGCCTCCTTTGGTAAATTATCTGAACTTAATTCATGTTCAGCAGATAGTGATGAGCATGCATCATTCCGTCCGTCAGGCAGTTTGATTTCCTTCTCAGCCATTTGTTCTTTAGAAATCTTACTCCCATTGGAAGAATCACAATTATGTGAAGCACTACCTGAACCCGATTTTTCCACAGTTGTTGAGGACCGTGTTTTCCTCTTATTGTTTAAATCAGCAAGCGTAATGGTTTTAAATGTCCTCCGTGATCTTTTGTGCATCCTGACAGACTTAGCAATACTTTCTGACTTATTAGATGACTTAAACTGAGAATCTAAGTTGCAAGGTCCATTAAGATGACCTGACAATCGCCGACTAGATCTTCTTTGTCTTGGAAAACTAATGCCACTGCTCATGGTTTTCAATTTTGGTTTGAAATTTTCAAGTTCTCCAGATTGACCACAAACCAGTTCTGAAGATTTCCCCTTATTATCCAACACCTTACAAGCATCAACACTTGTACCATCATTAGTCTTTTGAATGCCACCAACTTCCATTGGACAGTTTATTTCTTTTCCACAACCATTGGGCGCATTTTCATCATTTCTGGAATGAGCAGTAACCAAGGCTTGCCTAGTTTGACGAGCAACAGGTGCAAAAGTAGCAAGTTCCTCTGATGACTTTCGTTTATTACCTGAGCAACTTCCAGTCAAAGAAGTTCCACGAGATCCATCAAACTCATCACAAAGGTCAATTTCAGTAAGTCCCGCCATTTTAGATGGCAATTTATCCGTCATTTTTGTCATATTGGTCAGTAACACTTCTGCATCTAATTTAGCTCTCTTGCTTCTTGTCATTACAAGATCCTTATCACACTCAATTCTAACAGTCTTAGAGTGCCTCTGATGGGAAATTGAAGATTGTTTGCTTGATTCAGCACCAATCTTCTTTGTTTTCCTGGATTTCCTGGTAGCAACCCGAACATCATAGTCTTTATCAAAAGATTGCATCTTTGAATGAGAACTCTTCTTAACTTTTCTTTCTTGAGATCCTTTTGGAGAGCCCTCAGAATTGCCTTGCACATGATTACCATCAGAATCAGGAATTCTGTCTCCATTGAATAAGGCTTCCATGGCCTCAGCAGCCATTTGGGTGTCCAACCCTACGTTAAGCACTTCTGGCACATCCTTCCCGTTAAGAGCAGCTTTCAGCCTCCCAACTGAAGTTGCTCCATTAAACTGTTCATCAAACTCATTCACAAGATTCTTCCTAACACCCATTTCAGCTTCAGGTGGTGTCTTATCATTTAGTTTCAAACTATGCAGTGCAATTTTTGAATCAGAGTGAATAGCCTTTTCATTCTGGTCATTTGATTTTCCTCTGTTGTCTCTGTATCCATTCTGTTGATTTCCTATAGCTCTCTGGGGTTTTGAATAAGACCTTTGCCCAAGGAATTCTTCCTTCTTTCTACGGAAAATATCTCCCCCTCCTTCATCTTCTCGTCCATCATCCCAGTCAAATATTCCTGGTTTCCCGTGTATCCCTCCGTCAATTTTTTTCTTTGCCAAGCTTTGTGGCCCTCTTGCAGTTGAAATAAGATTTGATTTTCCCTTGCTACTCTTTCTCAATTCACATTCATTATCAAACAACACCTTGTTCTCTTCAATCAACCTTTGCACACAAGCAAGTGCATTAGCTTGTGATGACTCTCCAGGTTCTTGTGAGTCAATATAGCTCAAGCCTGCCAGCCCATCATCTTCAGCGGGCAATTGAGGCATTTCTTCATCCCCCATAGCTCTATTGCTGATAGAAGCAAGTCCTTCATTTTCACAAGCCTCATCAAACAGTTTTCTCATTGTAGGACGACCGATTTTACAGCTGCTTCCATTTAAAAATCCCTTCAATTTATCAGATACCTGATCAGCTTTCTCCCATGTCTTTGATCCATTATCTCTGTAAGTATCTTCCTCGGAATGCTGATTACTAGTCATGAGAGAAGAAGACTCACTGTTGATTCCTTCCAAAGACTTTCTGCGAGCTGCTAGACCTGAGGCTCTAAAAGATGCTGCACGAACTGAAGTAAATCTCGGAGTCGAAACTGCAGGATCAAATAAAATAGTATATTTAAGACAATCTATTTTCTTAATCATGATACTCAAACCATCAACATTGTATTATTTAGACAAAGTTTCATCTTATATATATATAAAAACCAAAAAAATCTAGTCACTGGAACAATTATGTCCAAAATATTAAATACAAATTGTATTCATGGCCAATGATTCACATTTACCTTTTCTACGAGATTCACCATCGGAGAGTACATCATTATCAACCAAAACTTCAGTTTTCTCTGTTCCTTCACCATCACTGTTAATCAATTGAGTATCCATATGATCAATGCAATCCGGATCATCCAACACTTGTGTTTCAGCATAAAGATCTATAATTTGAGTCTCGAATGCATCTTCAACCAGAATAGTGTCATTAAAGGGTACAGTACATTGCATAAACTGTTCCCCATCAGCATCAACACCATTTTCACCTGTTCGTAATTTTTCAAAATTATTAAAAAAAAAAAACTTCCCATTAGATCATTTCTCTGAATTAATTGAAGTTCAAGTTCTATATAAAAGTATATAAATTCCAATAAAAGACCGAAAAAATTGAAACTTTGTGGATTGAAAAAGAGCAAATTAAAGAGGTGAGAGTGGGATTACCAGGAAAAAACTGGGAATCAAAGAGCTGAGTGCTGGGATGAGTGAAATTGGGATTTTGAGCATCTTCAGTTGGTTTGATTTCGGCATTACTGTCTCCGAGAGAACCCATTCTGTCAATTCATGAGAAGCATGCGTGTGCTTGTGTGTGTATGTAAGTGAGAGAGAGATAGATGGGAGGTTAGGGTTCAGAGGGAGCGGAGAAAATGGGGAAAATTTTTTGGAGGGAAAATCGATGGGATACCGAATTATTTTTTTAGATAAAATTTGAATTAAAATGGGCATTTGGTCTAGTGGTATGATTCTCGCTTAGGGTGCGAGAGGTCCCGAGTTCAATTCTCGGAATGCCCCCAACATCCTAAAAGAAACCATATTTTTCCCCCTGCATTTTTTTTTTTTTTCCATATACGTAATAAGCCCACCCCAAGATGAGTGTTCTCCTATTCAGACTTTTCCGAAACCTTTGGTAGCACAGCCGAGACAGCGACGTGTTCTCCTATTCAGATTTTTTCGAAACCTTTGGTAGCACAGCCGAGACAGCGACGGGAAGAGTGCCGAGACAGCGACGGGAAGAGTGCCGAGACAGCGACGGGAAGAATGCTAAGAGCCGAGACAGTGACGGATTATTTGCCCCTGCGATACATATATTCTCGGATAACTGCTGAAACCATCTAAGTTGTAAGCCCACCCCAAGATGATTGCTCTCCTATTCCGACTTTTTCGGAACCTTCGGTAGCACAGCCGAGACAGCTACGGGTTCTGTGCCCCTGCAGGGGTGGGGTAACGATATTACAAATATAGAGCAAAATATTTTATTTAGTCCCTATAATTTTTAAAATTTTAATAAATTTGTATATTTTAAAATTTTAAGAAATTAATCCTTAATATTTTTAAATAATTTTTTTATTTTTTTTACTTTCAATAAATATTTTAGTTAATTATTAACATTTATATATTTAGTTAATAGATTTATAATTTAACTAATTTAAACTTCTAATTGAATGTTTTATTATTAACATAAACATTTTTAAATTTTTTGTATTTTTATTAAATATAATCTAATACTAATCTATATTATACTTTTTTACACATTTGACCATTAATTTAATTTTAAGTAATAAATTATTGAAGGATGCACCTATTTTCACTCTAAAAATTTTAAATACACTCAAATTTTATCTTTTTTAAAATAATAACTTGGAAAAATTTTCTTAAGGATTATATCAATACATTTTTTTTTATTTCTTAAAGAGTTATTACCAACTAGTTTTTAAGGTATAAATTTTTTTTTATTATTTATTTTTACTTAAAATTAGTTAAAATAAAATTTATTGAAATTTTCGCTTGAATTATTTTTACAAAAATCAAATAAAAATTTTAAAGACTAAATTACTATTGTATTATTGATATTTAATTTTCATAAGAGCGATTATCATTTAATACTATTTTATATTAAAAAAATAAGTATGAATAATTAAATTATATATATAGTTAACAAAATTTTACAAATTCATATTAATTAGGGATTTAATGTATATAAAAATACAAGTGTAAGGATTTAATGTTTACAAAAATAAAAGTACAGGTAAAAATTTTTAAAAAGTATATTTATTCGTCAGGTAAGTCTCACTCTCATTTAACGGCCAGTGAGATTCACTTTCTCAATCACCGTTATAGAAGGACTTAATATATAGAAAAATAAAAGTACAAGGTGTCAATTTATAGAAATAAAAGTGCAGGAAAAAATTCGGAAAAAATAAAAGTGCAGAGGGCAAAATATGGGTTAAACCTTATTCATATCCATGGAATCAATTAAAGCAAAAGTCGAAGAACATTAAAAGTTTGTTTGGTATAAATGAATTCCATAAAATTTGATGGAATTTATTTACAAATCCATGATATGCATATTTGGTTTAAATGAATTTTTTGTAAAATTTATTTTCAAATCCAACTTTTTAAATTTGTAAAATTGACGATAACTAAAGTAAATTCTAATAAAATAGTTGGAATTTACAAATGAATTCCACAAGTTTTAAACCTATATTTTCAAATAACTAAAATATTGTTGACCTTATGTGGTTTAAATCAAATCTCATATTTTGATCTTTGACAAAACAATTTGGAACTAACATTATTTATTTAAAGTGTGATTTAGGTTCTAAAAAAGGATTACTGTTTCAATTCATTTGAAGGAAGTTAGTACTTCAATTATATGCAAAAACAAGCCAAAAATGTGTCATCCCGAGTTCAGATCACGATCGTGAAATATGCTCATGAGCCAAGCTTCATCAGCACTTTATTGAGGCAAGCAATCTGAGCCGCTCATAATCTGGTGTCACGATCGTGAGCATGCTCGTGATGATCCTCACGAGCCTCAATCATGAGTTGTCTCCCTCGTGATCACCAGATGCCTCAGCAAGCCTCAGCAATCTGAGCCGCTCACGATCTGGTGTCACGATCGTGAGCATGCTCGTGATGAACCTCACGAGCTTCAATCACGAGCTACCCTCCTTGTGACCCCCAGGAGTCTCTCTTAGCTCAACAGCCTGAGCCGCTCACGATCTCCTGTCACGATCGTGAGCTTGCTCGTGACCAATGTTCTGCAAAGACTCAACAGACAAATTTGAACTTCAACGGCTAGTTTACACTGATCACGATCGTGAAGCCTTCAGTCATGATCGTGAGGAGCCTTATCTTTGCTTAAAAGTTATATTTGATTACTTTGATTCTTGGAGACGTTAGAGACTTGTATGATTACTCTAACAGCTATAATCTAAGTGTTTATCTATATAAACACTTCTTAGAGTTCAATTGAGAGGTTAAGAAACATACTTGCTATTTTTAAAATTCTCTCAAGCTCTTAATTAAACTCTCATTACTTCTTTAAGCTATTTTTATTTAAAACTCTTGTGAGAGTTGGTGAGTGTTAGAATAGCAATTTCTATTCTTCTATTTTCTGGGTTTAGAAAACAGGAAGTGAGATTCTATTCTAGTGGAATTGGTTTAA
>CATIWK010208614.1:0-14276 GCA_949634005.1 Mallotus japonicus
ATAAAAGCTTTAAATTCAGGCCAGTTCAAGAATTTATTAGGCAGAATGAACATTATAAACATTTATGCTCATCTTGAAGAAAAGTTTCAAGATGATCATTGGCATGTCATTAGAATCTGACGAATAACAAACGGAAGAGAAAAGGCCAAAACGTGACTAGAGTAATAAAATGTAAGAATGTTACTAAAGATGTTCAAAAAAAAAAAAAAATCAGAATCCAGAACCAACATCACTATTTCACTCTCAGATTGACAAGCACACGATTTTTTCCGTACAAAAATTACAAAGGAATTGTCTGTCCACATGGTTCCAGAATTTATGAGTACAACAACTTACAAAAGAATACATTGAACAAATTACAATTTTATGACTTGATGGCAAACACCTACAAAAATCAAAATCTTTTGCAAACTATTTACACCTAAATGATAAATAACTCAATTTGGAAAAAAAAAAAATCTATATAGAAGCATATTTTTTCTCCCTAAAAATTTGTGGCTGAATAATTGTTCTTTCATTAAGAAATGTCACTTGTTAGACCACAGGAATTCTATTTCCAAATTTCTTGAGGGTCCAGTTTTGCTTTCTGGCAATAGAGTGTACTCTCCAGCAACTGCTCCTAGCATTACAACCCGATCAATCTGAATTGTTACTTTTCCGAAAGAGCTCTGTTATGAGATCCAAAGCAACATGGTTAAGCCATAAGTTTCCAAGAAAAATCTCACGTAGAATGTGATAAATGATTATAAAGTTTGATTACCTTCCCCATCTTGCTCTTATTTTTGCAGGAGATATGAAGCTTCTGGCCCTTAGGAGGACTCTCGAAGGACCATGCAAAGCTTTCATCCCATTCTGGATTAGGTCCAGTTGACACAACCTGACAAACATAGTTCAGGTGTAAGAAGTTAAATGGCAAGTTCAACATGAAGAAAAGTAAAACAACGGGGAATGCAGAACAGCAACATGATTGGAAAAAAGGAAGGGTAATCTTAGGCTCTTTTTTTCAATTAACTGCAACTTGAGACTTGTCGCAAGCTCTATTGAAAATTATGCAAAGATTAATTCTTAAGATAGCATTTCGTAATATCTGAAATACAACCAGAAAAAGAAAAAAAAAGATAGAATCTATTGTCAATCCAATAATCATATAACTTGGAAATTGAGGCCGGGTGTCTGAAGCCCAACCTGCATGTCCCATCAAATTTCATTTGGGGAGCAAGAAACAAAAAAAGGTCCAGCAATTAGAAAAAAGTAAAAAAGAAAAACACAAGTGACAACTATGGCTGTGCATGATGCTGACTCTCAAATACAATATGCTTGCCATAAGCTCTATCAACTAATTAAACTTTTCCTCCGTTATACCCACTATGGAAAGATAAATAGCTATAAAATCATATTTCACCAGTTCCCCTGTCTCCCTCTTTTTCAAACATCAATATACTCAACTTTCTGTAATATTGCATTTGCTGCACTAAGATACACATCTAGACTCTAAACCATCTCAATTTTCACACCCTAGGTTATGTTCTTTAGCAGTTCAAGTCAAAGATTGTTCACAAGTTTGTTTCCAGACACTCAACCAAACAATAAAGCAGCACCCTCCTGGAAGGTTATTCAGCACGTTCCCAAGGGGCTGCAGTTTAGATTTAATTGATGTAAAGGATTGATTTTGTCATGTTTTGCTTTCATTAATGGAATTTTAATTTTTCCCAAACACATAAATAATAAAGCATAGCCCTCATTCTCCAAAAAGGGATTAAAATCCAAGGAGTATAAATTCATAGAAGCATCTTATTAAATTCATAGAAACATCTTACCTTTGTTTGTCTAGGCGCAGTATTGCCAAGTGTAAGTTTGCAGTATACGCTTGGATTCCCAACAGACTGCTTCATATTGTTTCCACGCTTGATGATAACCACCAAGGTCCCAGGCAAGCACTGCAGTAGAAATTCAGCCTTCTCCTGGAATCGAGGTGGACCAGACTGAATCAAGTATTGTAACAAGGGGATAGCATCTGCAGCAGCAATGGATTGAGCTCTTGAAACTTCAGCTGGGCATGCTGACCAAGCTTGCCTGAGAAGAAAAAGTGAATCCAAGGCAGCTTCTTGAGTTGCTTCTGAGCCTGTTTTGAGGGATGTAACTAAATGAGGTATACTGAGTGTTGCAGGCTCAGTTGCTCTAAGGCGTGGAAAGTTACTGAAAAATGCATTCAGAGCCTTAAGATACTCCTCATTCACAGTTCCAGTGGCCCACAAATCCTTCTCAATAGCAGCTGCATACCCAAAATAGAAAATTATTAGAAGATTCAAGAAGAGGGAGGATAACATCCTAGCAATATAAATTCTTCCAAGGAACAGCCGGTGCCAAAAGATTATGCAAAATATGCACCAAAGCAAAGCTGGAAAGTCAACTGACATCTAATCACTAACAAACCTAGCTGAATATAACTTCATTATTCAACTGTTTGTTACATCTTTCAAGTATTTTCAATACATTAGACAGTTTAAAGTTAAGGAAAGAAAAGATCCTTTTTTAAAAGAAAAAGAATGAACATATAAAATGGTGCCCGCATATAAGAAAATAAAATATATATATATTAAATTAGGAAATATTTCAATAACCATCATTCATCTCCACCAAATAAATTAAACATTGTTATTTGTTTATTTTGTTCTCTTTTTGTTTCTAAATAGATGTATAACTTTGTTCCATTTAGTAATTGTAGGCGTTTCTCTTTCACACAATTAATTGTTGCAATTTTAATTTTTATGCTGCTTATCATTTCTGGAATAAACTAAAACATTTCAGATAAACTTAGTTAGGTTTTTCTAATTTTCAGTTCAAACTGGTTTGTTTTATGAGCTTCAAAAAGTTGGCAAATTGTGCATGAAACACAGAGCGTTTACCAGTTATAGCTCTGACTGTTTCACTGGAAGCATACTCCTGAATGGTGTGATTGGAGAAGAGAAGTTTAATAAACATTGCAGCCTGAACAGATGTATCTGGATCGCTTGAACCAATCAGATCCAATACAACCTGAACACCACCAGCCTCTGCAACTGCCCTTTTGTTAGATCGGCTGTACATAACAAGATTTTGCAAAGCACATATAGCTACAACTTTCATTTCTTCTGTCGGTTGCTCCTCAAGCACATTGACTAGAGCACGACAAGCTGAAACTGCATCAGTACTTCGAGCCAAACCCTCATTCTGGAATAGGTCTCCAAGAGCCAAAGTTGCCAGTAGCCTTGCCTGCTGTGCTTGAGTTTGTGGATCCAATAGATATTGAGACAACGGCAATATTGCTGCTTTAGTAACCTTTGATTCTCTGATTTTCACATTGTTGAGCAAGACTTCCAGCAGCCTTGCAGCTGTTTCCTCACACTGATGATTTCTGAGAAGTTCCAAAAGAGCTTCTATTGCACCACTTTCAGCCATTGCTTCAGCACTAGTTCCATCATCACTTTCCAACACCAAAAGGGCATTTAAAGCACCGATCACTGTGCTTTCCGAGCCAGCACGAAGCAACCTTACCAGCACAGCAACAGGCACTTCCAAATAAAACTCAGAACTAAATTGCAGAATGCTAGCTAATACAGAAGCAGCAGATTCCCACAAGGCATGAGGAAGAGAAGGATCAGCTTGCAATATCACCTTGGATAGCTCAGTAACACCTCGTTCTTTTGCAATCTCATTTGGCCATGTTAGTGCTATGCTAACAAGAGCCTTGACAGCTCTCTGCTGCACGATATGTATGCCAGAGCCAAGAACTCGTATGAGGGGACCAATTATTTGCTGTGTTACTGGATCCTTCTGAAGATGTTCTTCCATGAGTAGATGAGAAAGAAGCTCAGCTGCCAACTGCTGCACTGCTGGGGCTGCAGAATCAAGCAAGGGGATAAGTGGTTCAATGGCCTGGTGAGAAGTCAGGGTATAATCAGCACGACACTGTGGATGCTCCAGAATGTTCACTAGAACCTGTAGCGCACTATGCTGACCATCAGGTGCAAATTCTGGTCTTCTTAGCAGCAGGAAAAGGGGCTCAACCACTTTTGCAGCAGATGGCCCCTTAGCAATGCTAGCATTATTGGTCAATATTCTAAGCAACTCTGCAAATGAAGCACAGAGAAAATCTGGCGCTTCATGGAGAATATCAAGTATGCTTTCAATTACTCCAGCTTTTACCATTTCCATTTTACAAGCAGGTCTGTCTTTCCCCAACTTCACTAGGGCTCTTGAAATGGCCTCATGAAGCGTGTAATTCCTACCATATAGAAGGCCAACAAGAGGAATAACTGCACCATGTGCAGCAACTAATTCTGCCAGTTGCTCATCATCAACAAGTTTGTCCAGGGCACGGACAACTGAATGCTGTGCAGGACTGAACTCAGTAACAAGGAGAGAAACCAGGGGCTCAACACAGCGTGCTGCAGCCATTGTGGACCTGATCCGTGTATTTCCAAAAAGGACACCACATAACTCTGCAGCATCCCCTTTCAGCTCCATTGAACAATTTGAGGAGAGGATCCGGCAAAGGACATCAACTGCATTCATCTCAACGTCTGCAACTGCCAGGGCTCGTGATGGGTTTTCACTCAATAACCTGACCAGTGCAGCAATGGCAGCGTGCTGCTCTTTCTCCATACCGGTATTAAGTATCTCCACTAAGGGTTGGACAGCTTGCCGAGAAGTCTCTGCATTTCTAATATGGTCAGCAGAAAATAGGCTTTCCAATGCCTTGGCAGCACTGTACCTTGCACCTCTTCCACCTAACCGTAAGACTGCAACAAGTTGACTGACCGCACCAAAAGCAGATTCATGCCTCCTAATTTCAGCACTGCTAAAAAGGATCCCTAATAGATCAGTTGCAGCTTCCTCAGTTGCATCTCGGGGACCAAGTGAAAGATACTTGGTGAGGGCTTCCAAAGCACCTGATTCTACCATTACAATCTTATTTGGTGGACAGTCTTTTGCAAGCTGAGTCAGAAGCCCTAATGCTAGAAAAGGTGCACCAGGCCGATCTGGAATTGGTTTGAGTAGATCTACAAGGGCAGGTATGGCTTTTCGAGAAGTAGCTCCAACCCTTATGTCTTCAACTCTAAACAACCTCTCAAGAGCAACTTGGTCTGGGTAATGCACCAAAGCAAATTCCTCTGATAATTCCAGAAGGTCAGTTATATCAACATCAGCACAACCAAGTAAAGATATAAGACCACCTGCTGCCCCTGAATTGGCAACTGACAGAAGAGTTCCCCTACTGCCATTACATACAAGACTTGCAATTGCTTGAGCAGCAAAATATCTGTTTGCAGACTCCTCTGACTTCAACAAGTTTGCAAGCACTGGTATAGACTTCATGGTTGCATGTGCTCGTATGATATCTCTATCTTGAAACAGAATTGCTAGCAATAAAGCACAAATCCATATGCTGCTATCTTCAATAAATTCATTCTGCATATAGGTCATAGAGGGAGCAGACCAAGATTAATACCAATAAGAGTGCAGAAAAAATTTCAGTGCTGCATAATCGTAAAAATGTGATAACTGTTAGAGCTTCCTTGTGCAGATTTCAAAATTTTTAACCTCTAGATATACAAAGATTCATCCAACTTCAATTCGTTCAGCAAAATGATGTAAAACAAGAAAATGGAATATTTTACTTCCAAAAAAATGAAAGAAGGTTGGTACCTGGCTATATTGCATATAGCACTGTGAGATTCTGTCTGTGAGGACCTCAACGGCTCCAGCCTCCATTATCACAGTTTTACTTTTCTCATCATGACAGGCAAGAACAGAGAGTAGCCATACAGCTAAGTTATAACCATAAATTACTGATGTTCCTACATTATTAGAGTCACCATTCCCAGATTCTTCTTGAGTATGCCTGTAGATGCTAATGGCCTCCTTGACATCATCACCTTGAGTTCCCAAAGAAGTCTCTGTAGAATTAAGCATTGCGACCAGTGATTGAATAAGATGGGCACATGAATTTGATTGATTAAGGTCTTCCACAACTCTTTGGTGACTAACTTTTGCAGCACAAATAAGAAGTGCAGCTCCCCCAATTTTGACCTTTGTGTTTGAGGAACTGATCACCCTCCTAGCAACTGAAGGTATACATCCAGAGGCACTAGCCACTGCATCTCCTAAAACAACAGGCTGATCTCGGCAAAGTTGTGACAAAATTTCAATAGCTTTATCCTGTAACAAGGGTGTTGCATCTGCTATAGATGAAACTATTGGGGTTATACTTTTTGGGAATTCTGCTAAAACTGCCCATGCAGGTTTAATGTGCTCACTGGCCCCTTCTGACCTTGACAGAATAGCAAGTGCATCTAGTGCCTCTGATGTGGCAAAAGACCTGCCATTAACTGATTCTAAAAACGACACCAATGCAAGGACTGTTCCAGCACGATTGACACAATCAGTCACCGCATAATCAATTCTTCGAGAATGGAGCAGACGAGCAATTGCAGCTGCTGCATGGGTCTTTCCAGAAACTGTGCCCTCATGTAAAACCCTAGTTGCAGGCAGAATAATTTCTTCAGGAATGGCTTTCTCTGAAGATTCACTATCCAAAATAAGATTTGCCAAAGCACAGGTTGCCTGCTCTGCAACTTCCAAAGTTGCTGAATTAGCAAGAGTTACTAAGGGAGACAATGCATCTCGAGCAACAGCAGCGACATCTCTATTCTCTCTGATGGAAAGAAATATGGAAGCAAGACAATGACATGATTCGACCAAGATGTTTTCAGATTCAACATTGAGCAATTTCATCACTGACCAAAGAGTTCTAACAGCAATAGTACTTTCACGCAAGTCTTTCCTGACTTCAAAAATTCCGGCCAAAGCTGACGCAGACTTGGCCTGTGTCTCTTCTTTAGTAGAGCTCAATATCTTAATCATTGTCTCAATTGCATCATTTGAAGCACTACCTTCCCGTAATATATCATTCAATGGAACCACAGAAAGCATACTTCTTAGAGCATCCAAAACATACACTTTGGATTCAGGTAGATCACTGGTTAACAATGCAGTGAGCTGGCTGATAGTTGCTGTATCAGATTTATGAATTAAATGATTTAAAGTTTTTGCTGCAATTTCTTTCCCATTTGGACTCCCATTTTTAAGTAGCCACAATAATGCAGGAACTGCATCAGCACTTTCAACACAAGCACGTATGTCTTCACTGTGATTACATAGGTTCCGAAGGATTGTGGCAGAATCTTCCTTGGCCTTAGCAGACCCAGTCTCGAGAATCTGAACAAGAGGAGGAATACCACCAGCAGCTGTGATGGCCCACTTACTATCATCATTTTCATTAGACAGAAGGCAAAGCAATGCAACTGCACATTCCTGCTGTTGTTCTGATGAAAGCCCAAGAAGAGATATCAACAGTTGAATGCCTTCACGGCCTTGGAGTGCACGCCACAGGCTGCCCTCATTATTGCAGAGTGTAAGGAGAGCCTTTACAAGCTCATCCTGAACTTCATTGGTCGCCATTGTGATCAAACCAACAAGCAATCGTTTTGCTTCAGAATTTGCAAGTTTGATTGAAAGTACAGCATTCCCATACAGACTAGCTAATGCTTCAATGGTACGCTCCTGAACAAGAAATGGAGACCGAGGCTTGAACTGCTGAACCAAAGTCTGCTCAATAGACACAGGATCTGATGCCCTTGTAGATTCAGCCTTGCTATCATAAATCATCAGAGCTGAAGCTAAAGCCCCTAAGGTGTCAGCAGTCTGGGCAGGTGAAGAGCATGATTCAAGGCTTTGACCGAGGCTTGAGATTACATATGATAGACCACCAGATATGTTTGCAAGAGCACACATGGCATTCTCCTGTAATGCTTGGGCATACTCTCCCTGCATGAACTCTTTTGAAGGAGCTATTGTAGCATTTATCAAGACAGGAATACCATTATGATTAGCTATCTCTCGTCTTGCTTCTTTACACTGTGCAGAAAGAGACTTAAGAGCACCTGCTGCTTCTGCTCTGACAGGGGCTTCATTACCAGGTCCTATAAGCTTAAGTAGTTGTTTGGTAGCCTCTGCAGCCAATACCTTAGAACAAATAGATGCATCTTCCATCATCATACACGCAAGAAGAAAGCAGACATTAGCCTGAGTGTCAGACTGTCCAGTTGCAAGCAATTTCACAAGTATATCCACCCCTCCAGCTTGTATTGTTGCAGACCAAAACCCCTCAGTACTGCTAGAGAGGTTTTTTAGTGCTCCAGTTAATAAGTTATCGACCAAATTGCCAGTCTTGAGCCCATTTAGAAGCAGTTCCCAGAGAACGGGCACAACTCCTTCAGTTGAAAAAATTTTTGACCCAACATGGTCTTTAGCACCTCCTTGTGAAACAGCATATAATGTCTTTGCTGCTGCAATTTGACCATCTGCAGAACTTGTTTTGAGGAGACCAAGTAATGGTGGAATGCATCCTCCAAGTAAGACTTTTACCCTTAGCTCATTCTCCTTACAGAGAGAGCCTAAAACAGTAGCAGCCTGTATCTTCACCCCAAGCGATCCTGATCGAAGAAGAGAAACAAGCACTGGAACTGCTTGAGAATGAGATCCAACGGCACTGAAAGCATTTTCCCTTGTTTCAATAAGTTCTAGCAACTGCCTCAAGGAATACTCTTTCTCTTGTACAGGCGAGGAACTCTGCCGCAACTGTTCAATGCATTGTGCAACACTAGCTAACGTCCCATCTGGATCCTCCATGCTGCTACTACGGTCTCTGTTACATCATTTAAAAGCATAAGAAGACTGCACAAAAATTGCCATTTCTATCACAATTTGAAAGAAACTTCCTCTTGGTTTGTCTTATGATACCACTGTTATCAAACTCTAGAAAAGAAAATGCTAAAGGCATCCATCTCTTAAAAAAGAGCAAAGCATGCACACAGCTGCAGATGCCAATGACTACAAATAAAAATGAAATGGTTCAAAGAATTACATATTTAACAAAAAAAATGTTTGATAGTACATCTGGATGCACCAATTTGTATGTTGCACAACAAGAACTTCTCATCATGTAAGATTTTGCAAAAATTTGGAAACAGTTATTATTAGGCATTAGCCATCTTCTCAAATTATTTCAGCATTTTCTATGTGATTTTCAGGTTTGAAAGAGGTATGGGATCAAAATCAGTCTAGATACAGCAGAAATGAACTAACAAATCAAAGTTAGACGATCCTTTTCAAATTAACTCATCGGTGTTAAAAAAAATAAAATTACTCAAATTCCAGAAATATATTGGCTCAAATCCTTGAACTGAAAATACAAATGATAGTTAAAAATATTAAAACAAACAAAAATTATTGCATGGAGGCACCTCCTGAAAAGAAATGTGCCCATTAGCACTAATAAATCCTGCCTCAAAGCACAAGTACCAAAGACTAGCATGCGCCAATTGCATCAGTAAAACCGTAAAAGCAGCACCTATCAACACGGTAGCAGATGTTGGACACTAGACGAGCAATGTATAAACTCACCTCAGACCCATCTTCACAACTGAATGTGGAGTTGGGGGCTCCGAATCTTGAAGTTTTCCATCACCATTTTTTTCCTGCAATGATGAAAGAGGAGAACGTCAATTTTTACATGTCAAAACACCATACAATCAATGTTAATCAAACATATGCCGAAATTATAAAGAAGCAACTGAAAATTTCAGTTTGAAATAATTAATACCCAAAACGTTGCTAACATTCATAAGATTTTGATATGAAGAGAAAGAGATCTGTAGAAGAATTTTCTTTTTATGGTTGCTTATACGGAAATAGCATTAGTGCATAAAGTAATATAACAGTACCATTAACCTGATATTTTTATCTACATTCACCCAGAAAGTAGAATCACATGTGTACTAGACACATGGGTACGATTAACAACAGCACTGTATGCCCATCGAAACAGTCATAGAAGAAGAAAAAAGAAACGCCAAGTAGAAAATACTCATGTACTTTGAGAGCACAAGACACACAAACAAAGAAGAACAAAGGACATTCCTTTCTGTCTGTTAATTAATCAGTAATCATCACTAACAAGAGGGCTCAAAACTAAAAGCAAAACCTGAAGATTTCAAAAATCAAAATCTGTGGTAACAGCATCAGCAATGGGAGGATATGATCTGGCCCATCCCACATCAAAAATGTGTATTTTGGATTGAAGTATTTTGGATTGAATGATTAAAGATTCAGTTGTATCTTTTCTGCTATACAAGGAAAAGAACGAATGAAAGAATAAATTACCAAATCATTAGTAGCAAGGATGCTGCCATTCCCATTGCCATTACCGTTTGTGGCAGCAAACCTCCAAGCCAGAGTAGCCGCCATCTTTACTTAATTTCACTACACTGTTACAACAATTCAATCAATCAAAATAAACCCCAACTCCAGATCTACCTCTAAAACACAGTCAAAACATCAAATTCCCCTGCAAAAATGAAGCAAAAAAGCCTGATCCGATTGACAGCTCAATTACTCTCAACTGGAACTTAGACTCTCAAATTAAGCTGATGTACAGCAATGGAAGCTGAGAAAAATAGTGAATCTAACAAATCAGGAAATGAAAGATGAAAATCGAAATAAAACAAAAAAATCCAAAAATCTAAATCAGGACCTGAAATTCTGTAAGGAAATGAAGAACAAAAAATTGAATCAAAAGTGAGAGAGAGGGATGGTTCATGGTCGGTGGGAGTGTCAATGTGCGGTTGAGAAAAAGAGAATGAGAAATGTAGAATGCATCTGAAATTGAATAATTTTTACAGGTATCGTACAAGAGAAGACAGCAGAAGCACCATAGAAATAGAAATAGAAGAATAGAGCAGCTGCTTTTGCTTTTGCTTTTGCTGTTGGCTATGGATTTTGCTCAGTGAATAATCGGCTGTGATGAGAGAGAGAGTTAGGAGCTTGCACAAGCACAATGACCCCCACCGACAGCTCCACAGCCTAAGATTTTTTCCGGCTCAGCTTCAGCTTTTTAGCTTCACTGTGTAGTTGCTAGTTGTTACTTGTTACTTTGTTTAACGTTTATAATTTTTTTGTTATTTTATTATTATTTTTTTAAAATGGCCGAATGCCTCATTTCACCCCCTGAACTTTACCATTTTGGTCCATTTCATTCATCAACTTCAAAATTAACCAATTGCACATATGAACTTCTATTTTGGACCGATTTCACCCATAATCAGACATAACAAAATGTGTGTGAAGGACGCGCGCAATGACATGGCTTGTATAAGTCCAGGCTAAAATATTACAAGGTTAAAAAGTAAAAAAAAAAAAAGCAAACCTAAATCATTAAAATCCTAAATAACTCAATCCCTAAATCCCTTAAATCTAATTCTCTAACTTACTGCATCTTCATCAAAATGAAAGGCATCACCATTGGCAAATATCCATCACAGCATCAGTTGTTGTACCCTTCTCTCCCCTTTTCCACATACGAAAATGAAAACTCATTTTACAATAGATGCCGCCACACATATGAGCAAACCAATATTACATGGATGAAAAAGATGATGTAAACCGATAGTACATTGCAGAATACCATGAATAAGTATTTTGGTTGGATCTTCAAATTTTATTTATAGAGCTTCAAAAAAAGTCATGGCACCTGTAGTATTCTCTCTTGTTGAAGAGAGCAACTGCATCCTCGAAGTTAAAACTGTCTTCGTCTTCATCTTCATCTTGGTGATTATATCTATATGCGACACGAAAGCAACTAGAACTAATTGGAGTGAGTTGTTGTGGAAGTGGAGGAGGAGGGCGGCTGCTGCTGCTCTTACATTATTAAAGAATACACAAGAGCTAGGAAAAACATTTGATGACAATTTGTTGGGAGGTGAAACGGAGAACAATGATGAGCAGGGAAGGAACTTGAGACCAAGTTCCATTGTTGATAAATTGATATTTTCATTATCAACTGGAGATCATTTCCTATTCTTTTAGTTTTAGATTTTTTTTTATTTTTTATTTTTGTGTTTATGTTTTTGCGTGGTGGAGACAGAGCTAAAAGCCTTTACAGTTATTTTTCTTATTTTACAGTCAATGACACTAATGCATGCCACTTAAATTGTCCCATTGTTTCCTCAAAAACTAAAATTTACATTCAAATTAGGGTGGATGGGTGGCTGATTCATAAACCTATATCATTCAACATTGGATGCCCCACAGAATGCCATTCTCAATTTCCTTGTAAGGGAACGAGTCTAAGAGAAGCTCATCACCGGAGAGCAAAATTCTAATAGACCAATATGATTGCAGAGTTTCCCTCGGATTATGCAAAAGAGAAGAAGTTAAAAAGTAGAGAGCAGGAGCTGAGCACATGAGAGAGAGAGAGATGTACAGGTCAAGCTTAGCCCATAACAATATGTACTGCTACTTCATTGTTTGTCATTGCAAAGATTTTTGTGATTGTTGGCCATAGCAACCAAGTTATGAGGAATGTAATAAGGCAAAGGAAAAAATTGAAACAATGTAACTCTAAATTCTGCTCACCACTTGTTTGATAAAATGCCCAAAAAGAAAATTTATTATTTTTTTGAAATTTTCAAGGCTAATTTTGATGTTATTTAGTTTTTCTTTAGTTTAGTACTATTGTATGAAATATGGTGGTATTCAATAATGGCATCTTGTTGATGAATAATGGTGGTTTGAATGATGCATAAAGACAGTGCCGATGGTGGTGGTTAAAATGGGGTGATATGAAAAGGGGAGAAAAATATAGGGATTCAATTCTAAACTTTATTTGCTTTTTTTATTTAAATACAATTATATATTGTAGATTGAATAACTCAACACATAAATTTTTAGGATGAATGCTGAATTATGAAGAGGGACACTTATTAAATTTTAAACTTAGTAACTTTGGAACTGAACATTTTTTTTTTGAAAGATAAATAAATTAGAGCGAAAAAATTACACAAGATAGTCTTTCATCAACAAAACTAACAAGCTAGGATGAACATAGAAATAACTAGAATAAAAAACTAAAGAGGAATCATTTTTTGAGATCCAATCCGCAACTGAATTAGCTTGTCTAGGAATAAAAAGGAAAGAAAAGTTGTTGTGGTTTTGTTAAAGACAATGAATTTCTTCCTGGATAGCCATGACTTCCTATATACGATCCGCTGTATGGTTAATACAAAGGCTGACAGCTTACTTACAATCCGATACTGTGATGAATTGTTGACTATGAAACTTGCTAGCATATCTAACAGCTTCTCTGATAGCCATCATTTCCGCTTGAAGTGAAAGATGCAATGCCCTTTATCACTCCAGACTTGATTAACGGTGCCTCTCCAAGCTCTACAAATAAAAGGCCAATTGGCAGCATCTATTATCATTCGAAAAGGAGGCATCAAAGTTAAGTTTCATGATGCCTTTAGGAGGCGCCTTCCAAACTCTGCTATCTCTTTCATCATTGGGGACATTACTCTGGTGAATATGGACTCCCAGATTGCTATTAGCTTCAAGGAGTTTGTGCCAACTATCACCTATACAAATCAGAGTAGCCTACGAGTTTGTGTCATTTCGTTCAAACATTTTCCCATTCCTTTCTTTCCATATGTTCCAATAAATAATTGCAGCAAGATTAAGCATCTCAAGATTATTAGAATTTTTCAACATCTATAATAAACTCTTCCACCAATCCTTGAAACACAGATTATAGCTCCTGCTTGGAATATAATTAAGTTGGCTACCAAGCCAAACTCTTTTAGCATGCTCACAAAAAAAGAGCATATGGGCAAGAGACTCTGATTCAGAGTTATAATAAGAATAAGAGTTATCACTACCACACCCTCTGTACACTAAGTCTTCTTTTGTAGCTATAGACTCCCATATGCAACGCCAAATAAAATTCTTAATTTTGGGGGGAATTGCTAAGCTCAAAACTGAATTTCATAAGGATTTATCAGTCATAGTGCCTCTATCAAGGTTTTAATTTTTAAGAGTATTACATTTTAGACAACCATAGCCAAACTTGACTGTATACTGACCCCTTTTATCCAGGTGTCAGGTGATACTATCCCTTCATCTTAAAGAATTAATTGGGATGCACTGAATGGCTCTTTTTTCCTCTTGGGTGAAGAGAGATTCCAGGAGGCCCTCTTTTTAAACTCCTCTCTTAGCATTGATTAGATCTTTCATAAGGTAGACCTCCATATTTTCGGGCTTCTCGGAATGGATTTTAAAATCTGGTAAGTTTAGAACCCAAGGGTCGTTCCAGATCTGAATGCTTGAACCCAAGCTGACAT
>CATIWK010208671.1:0-11711 GCA_949634005.1 Mallotus japonicus
TTGTGGTGCTAGCTTTCTTTTAGAGAATCGAGTACCACCTCCGATTTTGTCCCAGTTATTACCCTGGGTGGCGACTCCATCATCTCCACGCTATGTCTTTGTGATATAGTAGTGTGTTCCCTAAAGCCCTGAGCTTAAACAGTGTTGCGGTTGCAAGAAACTTGGGCGCGCGCTAAACCCCGCCGTCTACAGCACCCTGATAAAAGCCCGGGTCCTGATAGGTTCAATCCGGGTTTTTTTCAGCAGCATTGGGATATTGTGGGTGAGTCAGTTACTGCACTGTGTTTGGACTATTTAAATAACAAACAACTCCCTTTTGATCTGAATGTTACTCATATTGTTCTGATTCCAAAGACTAAGTCGCCCTCCAAGTTATTGGAATTTAGACCAATTGCTTTGTGTAATGTGATTTTAAAACTGATGTCCAAGGCTATCGCAAACAGATTGAAGCCTCTCTTAGACTCTGTTATATCTGATTCTCAAAGCGCCTTTATCCCTGGTCACTTGATTTCTGATAATGTGTTGGTAGCCTACGAAATCAGTCATTTCATGCACAGGAAATCTCAAGGGAAAGTTGGGTGGGCATCACTGAAAATGGATATGTCGAAGGTGTATGACAGAGTTGAATGGCAGTTTCTTCATCATATGATGACTGCCTTAGGATTTCATGATCAGTTTATTGAGTTGGTGATGCTCTTTGTCTCCTCAATATCATATTCAGTTACTTACCGAGATATAGAGATTAAGCCAATTCTTCCTAGCCGTGGTCTTCATCAAGGGGATCCATTATCTCCATATCTGTTTTTGATTTGTGCGGAGGGATTGTCTGCTCTACTTCAGAGCAAATGTCAAATGGTTCTCTGTATGGGATTAAAGTGGCGAGAAATGCTCCAACTATCTCGTATTTATTTTTCGCAGACCACAACTTTATTTTCTTCCAAGCTTCATCTCAAGAATGCCATGTGGTTCAAGATTGTCTTCGTCTTTATGAAAAGGCTTCAGGCCAAATGATTAATTTTGATAAATACTCTATCTTATTTAGCAGAAATATTCCTACTGATCTCCGATCTCTTCTTTGTGTTGAGCTTGTGGTGAAATCCTGTATTACTCATTGGAAATATTTGGGACTTCCCTCTATTATAGGTCGGAATAAGTCGGAGGTTTTTAATTTTATGAAGGAGAAGGCTTGGACGAGACTTCAAGGGTGGCGACATAAACTATTTTCTAGAGCAGGAAAGGAGGTTCTTTTGAAATCAGTTGTTCAAGCTTTACCAACATATATAATGTCAGTATTTCTTCTACCTATTTCTTTATGTGCGGAGCTTGAATGGATGATGAATAGTTTTTGGTAAGGAAAATTGAGAAAGCAACAAGGTGGTATAAGGTGGAAGAGTTGGCACAGATTGTGCAATCCTAGAGATAGTGGTGGCCTGGAATTCAGGAAGTTGCATGATTTCACCTTGGCCATGGTTGCAAAGCAGGGGTGGCATTTGATTTCAAGGCCTCAAACTCTTGCTTCTTGAGTTTTAAAGGCGAGGTACTTCCCTCAGTCAGAATTTTTTGAAGCAAAGTTGGGATCTAACCCCAGTTTCATTTGGCGTAGCTTGCTAACTGCTCAGGATTTATTGCGAAGTAAATCCAGAATCAGGGTTGGTTCGGGTGATAAGATCAAAATTTTGGGTTCACCCTAGTTGTTGAATGATTATAATCCATTGATCGAAACCCCTATGCCTCATGGATTCGAGGATGTAACTGTTTCTTCTCTCTTAAAAGTGAATGAGCGGGAATGGGATTATGATATCCTGAATGATTTTTTTGGTGGTAGAGATGTAAATTGTATCAGCTCAATGCAACTCAGTGAGCTTTATGAAGACGACAGATGGTATTGGAGCGAAGAGAGGACTGGGGAGTATTCAGTTAAAAGTGGATATAGAATCCTAAAAAGAGATCACCAGGATGGGAATTCAGATTCTTTTAATTGGCACAACATCTAGAGTTTAAAGACTCATCTGAAAATTAAGAATTTTCTGTGGCGAGAGCTTTCTCAGGTTGTCTTCCTACTTTACAAGCGCTAAAGATAAAGAGGGTTGTCGAGGAAGAGGTTTGCCTAATGTGCCACTCTTCAATTAAATCTTTATTTCATAGCTTGGTCAGTTGTTCTCATGCTCGTAATGTGTGGATCGTTTCATCTTTTGGAGATATGTCTCGTCAAGCTTCGGATTTGAAGGAATGGTGGTCTTTGATGATGGGAAGATTTACGGGGTCTGATTTGCATCTTGCAACCTCTATTCTGTGGCACTTATGGAGAAACCACAATGATACTATATGGAATGGAAAAAAAAGGAGTACAAATCAACTCCTTAAAGAGGCTAAGAACTATGTTGATCGATGGCAGAAGATCAAAGTTCTAAAATCTTCTGCTAATGTTATTAGCATATCAGTTTCTTAGATTAAGTGGCAAAGGCCCCGCCGGGTTTTCAGAAATGTAACGTGGATGCCAACTTCATGCATTCTTCGGGGCTGATTGGTATTGGTAGTGTATTACGGGACTCTTCAGGCGGTTTTATAGCAGCTCGTCAAGCTTTCAAATGAGGCCCTGCTGATTCTTTTTTTGTTGAGGCAACAACTCTAAAAGACACACTTCTGTGGTTAATGCGCAGGCCTGGAGCTAAGGTATTGCTTGAATCTGATTCTCAGCAGTTGGTTACTAGTGTTAACTCAGGTTGCAACTTTGCTTCCCCTGTAGGTCTATTCATTCAAGATTGTATCTCTCTTTTGAAAAAACTGAATGATTGTCAGTTGAATTTTATTAAAAGGTCAGCGAATGTTGCTGCTCACTCTCTAGCACGAGTAGCAGCTTCCATGTTTGATCCTCGGGAGTGGTATGCTGTCTACCCTCCTATTATTGCTGATGTATTGCTCGCAGATTTGAATTAATGAATTTCTCTTTATTCAATAAAATAAAATAAAATAAAATGTCACGTATACACAGTTTGGTTAACTTAGAATCCAAAGCTTAGCTTTATTATATTTATATGGGATGATACCATTCTAGGAGCTCAGCTTTATTGTATTTATATGAGATAATAGAATTTTTAGTCTTATGATTTATATTTTTTTTCAATCAAGTCCTATAAATAGTTTTATTCACAATCAAGTTCTATAGGTTGTAAAAGTCTTTTATTTAGTCCTATACATTAGTCAAATTAATTTTCTATTAGTCAACCCTTAAAATTAAATCTTTTTAACATTTCAGTTCTAAATTTTTTTTAAAATGTTATTTTTATATTTTAAAGAACTTTTTTTATTTTTATTTATGAATTATTATATTATATTATTTTCATATTAACTATTTAACTATTTGAAATAATGATTTTTCTTAAATTATTAGTTTCATTAACAATCTCAAAAAAAATTAATTAAATATTTTCAGTTATTTTAGAATATATAACTTCAATTAATATATCATATATGAATATTCTATTTTTATATCTGGATAAATTCAATTAGTTTTGTCAATATTATAATTTGTGTTAGATTTCAAATAATTGTTCAACTCAATTATATTTAAATAGAATTTTTTTTTCAAAAAAGTATATTTATTTAAATTATTATATTTTCAAAAAAAATACTTGAATAATCAAAATAAGTGAGTGTATTTTTATAAAATAATTTTATTTGTTATTATAAAATATAATTAATTTAAAATGAAACACAAAACTAATTATGTTTTATCTTAAATTAAATATATTTTATACTAAAAAATAGAATTTTTAATTAAAAACATGTTCACTTATTTGATTGCTCAAATATTTGTTGTAAAATATCCTTACTTAATTTTAATACAAGTTGTCTATTTTAAATTTGATTAAGTTTAAAAATTATTTAAAATCTAACACAAGTTATAATATTGGCAAAATTAATTGAGTTTTATCCATAAAAAATGTATTCATTTATGATATATTAATTAAAAACTATATATGAAAAATAATTAAAAATGTAAAGTTAATTAAATTTTAATGACTGAAATGTAAAAAAAATAATATTAAGGATTGAGCACTAACAAAAAAAAATTGTTTGACTAATGGTTAAGACTAATAGAAAGAATTTTTAAAACTTATAAAACTTGATTATAAAAAAAAATTATTATAGAATTTAATTGAAAAACAATGTAAGTTATGGGACTAAAAATATTGTTATCCATATTTATATTGATAGATAGATGTATTTTGTATGTGATACTAAAATATGTCTAAATGAGAGTTTTTTAATATTATATTGTAATGTAATTATTGTATAATTTTAGATTGCATTCATGAATCGATCTTTGCTTAAGTTGCTAGTGCAAGCTTCGCCTGATGGCCGAGCTTTTTCACGAGTATTATGGGGTGTTAGGTTTGAGATCTCATATTTCACCCCTGAATTTTAAGTCATTGAATTATTTCACCTTTCAACTTTCATTTTTTCCTATTCCACACCTGAACTTCTATTTTCGACCTATATCATACATGGCCAACAAGCACCATGCATGTTTTAGGAACGGTAGCTGACGTGTACTAATTCTCTGACAGATATTAACCACGTCAGCAAAAATTTTTTAACTGGGATTACAATTCCATGCTCAGAATTCCATTTGGGAAGTAAACCCATGATCACAATTCCATGAATCTCTGGAGGTAAACCCATGCTCACAATTCCCCATTAAATTGATGATTATGCTTGACATTGCTAAAAGAATTTTTAATGCTTAAATAACATCAAAATTAACCTTGAAAATTTCAAAAAAAAATAATATGCAGTTCTTCTTGGCATTTTATCAAACAAGTGGTGAGCAGAATTTAGTTGAATTATTTCAATCTCTTCCTTTGCCTTGTTACATTCCTCACAGCTTGGTTGCTATGGCCAACAATCACAACAATCTTTGCAATGACAAACAATGAAGGGCTCACTAAGGGCTAAGCAACCACAAAAATGTTTGCAATCACAAACAATCACAACAAGGGCTAAGTTTGACCTGTATATTTCTCGTGCTCTCATGTGCTCAGCTCCTGCTCTCTGCTTTAAGGTTCTTCTCTTTAGCATGGTTAGACCCTCTATGATCATTGGATAGTAATCCTTCCAACGAAACTCCATTGATTGATGTGGGGGTGTAATCTGTAATAACCCTTCATTTATTTATAAAAATAATATATAATACTGTTGATGTTGGGTTGTTGATGGGTTGTTGTGTTATTATTGTGTCGTTGATGGGCTATGGATGTGTAGTTGATTAGCTTGTTGTTTGGTTGTTTAGTTATGGTGGTTGATGTTCAGTTGTTGTCATTGATGTTGGATTGTTGTCTGGTGAATTTGGTTGTTGCCGAGTTGTTGTAATATTGTTGTCTGATTGATGTGGGGTGTTAACTCATTTAATTGCCAGTACTTATCTTAAGCCCCAAAGTGGAAGGAATAAATGGAAATTTTTTCAAAAATACAGGGACTAAAGTGGTAATTTGCCATCTTCCTCTTCCTTTCAGGGTTGGCAGACGCGAAAATTCTGGAGAAGCCCTTGAACTTCCTAGTTGTTACTGTAGCACCTGAATATTTCTCTTCTCCGTTCACTGGTCAAATGAGCTCCGATTGACCTAAAATTTGATACCCAACTATTTCTCGACGTTCTCTACGCAATGGCATTGTCCGTTTGAGCAGATTCAGCCTAAAAATTTTTACATTTTAATTTTAAATTTTTGCTCAAGGTATGTGAAGTTGGAACGTTCATTTCTTTACAAATCAGTCAAGACCAGTATTTTTATTTCATTCCCCACTGTCTTAGGAGTCTATAGACACTGGTCTTGTGTCTGATCTCCATCGGTGGAATATTTGGTGAAAATAAATGCCCTTATATATTCCGATCTCCTTTTTCTATGAGTATTTTTGGTTGTTTGAGACTTTTAATATGTTCTATGAATTGTGGGGAACGTTTTGATGTAAATGGTTGGGTCTGATATTATGTTTTCCGGTGAGAATCTGGCGGGTATTACCCAGATTCCGGTGATGAACAATAACTAGCCCGGAAAAATTCTAATTTATATTGTGGTGATCATTTCTTATAACTGGACCGAAGTCCAATTCCTTACGGTTTATGAGATAAAAATCCCGAAGTGGATTTGGGAAAATTACATATTTCCATATATATTGGTTTAATTCATTTTAAAAATTATTTGAGCATCAAAATTTATTATTTTAGTGTTTTAAAAGGCTATTTTGATTATTTCTAGATTTTTATAATTTTTCAAGGATTTGGAGAATTTATTTAAAGTACTGAATCAATGAATATTATTTATTTAGAGAATTTGGGAGCAAGAGGTGTAGAGTAAAGATAGCCGAGGACGCGTCGGCAAGCACGCAACACCTGTGAGTTGATTTTATGAAATGTTTGTTGTGAATATTTGAATTAAAATTTTTATGTGATAATTATAGTACAAGAGTTGATTTTATATACAACCTTACTTAAGATTTTATATCTCGCCATATGAATGATTTATTTCTATTGTTTCGAGAATAATTATTGGAAAGATGATTTAGTTGAAATTATGATATTATATTTTATTGGTTTATGAAATAAATATGTTTTGAAAAATGGTAGAACATGCTAGCTGGTGGGTGTCACCAGGACTGTGTGTGCACCAGTATTGATTCTTGAGTTGGCCAATGATTGAATTTGTGAGCCCTAGTTGAGTAAGTCTCTCTGGGCAGTATTAATGATTGTGAACCCTGGTTGAGTACGTCTCTCTGGGCGATGTTATTGATTGTGAGCCTTGGTTGAGTAAGTCTCTCTGGGCAGTGTTATTGATTGTGAGCCCTGGTTGAGTGAGTCTCTCTGGGCAGGTATATGTTATTGGTTGGACCCTGGTCGAGTTTGTTCTCTGGGCACCAGTAAATATTTGGTGTAAGAAACCAACTGTGGTTGGGCCCTGGTTGAGTTGCTCTCTGGGATCGGTAGTCACTTGGATTAAAGAGAGCCGAAAGGCTAGTAGAACTTGAGATTTAGGGTTCTACTATGTTTTCCACCAAAGGTTTTAATTTATATGATGTCGTATGAGAATTTCGTATTTAAATGATTTGTGAATTTTGGAAATGATTTTATATAAATATAATTCGAGTAAAAGTAAAGGATTTTAAATATTTATTTTATTATAAAACGGTTTATTAATTTTTTTAAAACTAACATGCATTATATAAAATTGATTCACTCAGTGAGGTCTGATTCCCCTCAATTTATTTTTCCAAGACCTCTCGGTCAGACAGATCCTAATCATTGTTTGTGCCGGGTTCATTCTTTACCGGCTGCATTATGTAGGTTCTTGTAATGTTATTAATAATTGTGGAATACTATTTAGTTGATCTAGACACCGCAATAGTATCGGAGGAACTTGTTGTATTGTATTTATATTGGTATTTGTATGGCCTTGCTATATGTATTTTGGTGTACTTGAGTTAAGATATTGATGATATGATAATATTGGAGTATTTGTGGTTGATAAATAATTTGGAAGTGTTATATACATTTTATAGGTTTTGGTTTATTCCCGGTACAGAGGAAACTTTGCCGGATTTTTATTAGAATTGTTGAGTTAGAGAATGTTTTATTGGGAAAATTTTCTTAAGACTTACTACGGGTTTCGGATGCATTATGTATTTTCCATTCCCTAGCGCCGGTCACGTGTCCTTGGGGTTCGGGTCGTGACATCATCTTTGATTCTTCTGCTAGAAACTTCGTCCAGAACTTCTCCTTAGGATCAAAATCATTAGGCTTCAAGTCTCTCAAAATCAAGGCATGCTTCCCAATAGAATACCTAAATGCAACACAACCTTTACAAAATCAAAACCAACATTCAAAATGCTCAAGCACTCAGATTATTAAAACAAAAGAAAATAAAAGTCAATCAAACATAGACCCATAAACCCAAAAAAACCAAACAAAAAGAAAAATTAGTTACCGGATTCCCAACTGAAGATTAAGCATCAGATCAAAACTCTTATGCCCTTTAGAAATAGCCTCTCTAGGTTTCTTCACTTCACCACCACTAAAATAAGACGACCCTCTTCTAAATTGTCTAATCCCATCCCGATCTAGCAACCCTTCTCTATAAATTATAGAAGTTTCAACAGTGTCGATAATATCACAGGTAATATCACCAGCCTTACCATCACTTTCCCATATACAAATCCTGGGAAAATTCATGACCCACGGTAAGTATCTCCATCAGATCCGATAAATGTACTGAATCCATCCATCCGACCCTACTTGAACTTGCCTTCAAAATAGCTCCCGACGGCCACAAAAACTTCCCTTTCCCAGAAGCTTTACCTTGCCGCCACTCCCCTTCATATTAGGACAAGAATGATTTATGGAGGAATGAATCAAGTGTTATGGAAGAATGAGTCAAGTGTTATGTAATAACACTTCAATGGAAAAAAAAAACTATTAGATGTTTAGAAGAGTGAAGGATTTGAAGAATGAGAGAAGAAATACATTAGCATATCACTTTTTTTATGTAAATAGGTCACTGAGAGAATAATACTTCTTCTTTTCGATTTGTAAAATAAAAAAATTCTAAGATTGTTAACTTTCCCCACGTCAACATAATTTCCAGTAATCATGCGCTAACACGCGTCTTTAAATACACGATGTGACACATTGTCCACCCATATGTTAAATAAGCAAAAATTTGGTTGATTAGGTCTGATATGGGTCCAAAATAGAAGTTTAAATGTGTAATAGGGAAAAAGGAAAGTTAGGAGGTGAAATAGGTCAATGAGTAAAAGTTCAGGGGTGAAATGGTGTATTTGGCCGATTATTAATTATCTAGTCATCGGCCTAGTCATCTTACGTAGTTTAAAGAGCTAGCCTACTTCTCTCTGTCAGTTGATTCAATATTTAGCCTAATCCCTCTCTCTCTATAGGATCATGAGGTTTTGAAGAATCCTACAAGAGAGATTTTATTTATTTATTTATTTATTATTATTATTATTTACGTTTTTATTGTAGCTAAAATCTATAATCATAATGTGTGATGCTCATAATTAGATAGATAAAATTTTTATTAATATTTCTTATAGTTAAATAGTTTTTTATTAATACTAATTACGGATAGTCTTGATTTGGATGATAATTCAAGGAAAACAATGGGAAAAAACAATAGAATGAAGCCACAAATTTGGAGCTTTCGACACATTTCATTAATTATGTTGACTTAGTTTGGGTGTATTTAATATAAATGAATTTTATAAAAATTTGTAGAATTCATTTCAATTCCAAATGATCTGTGTTTGGCATAATTCAGTTGCAATTACAATTTTTTAATTTGTGGAATAGATTATAACTAGATAAATTCTATCAAAATGCTTGGAATTTTCACAATTTTTAAGTTTATATTTCTAAATGACTAAAAATACCCTCTCATCATTTTTAATTTCAAAAATATCTTTCTATTTAAAAGAGTTTTTTTTTTAACAAAAATTAAAATTAACATGAATTCTAGATTTATATTAAATATAATATAACAAAATATAAAATCTATTTTAAATAAATTTCATAAACTATTCATTTGAACATAATACACTTTAATAATAATAATTTATTTGAAAATGAAATGAAATTTTTAGTAAAACTGAACCAAACATAATGTGTGTATGTATATATGTGTGTGTGAAAGTGATGAATCTTTCCCTAAATGGAAATTAAAAGTGTATCTTGATAAAAAAAAATAATATTATTATTAATATCAATAATAGTATAATTAAAACTACTAAAATAAAATTTCAAATCATAAAATCTTTTGTTACTATTCTTCAATGGTGTTGAGAGCTCCTTTGATGTATAACTCAACAACCTATACGCTTCATTCAATAAGTTTAATTTACCATATATCAATTTTTAATTTTTAAGTGAGTCATGTCGCAAAAATATCAATAAAAATTTCACAATTTCGAGATAATCTTACTCGACAAAGGATAAAAAAAGGGAAAACCATTAGTTCTACCCTGAACTTTGAGTCAATTATCAATTGAATTCTACTTTGAAAGTCATTTCAATTTGCCCCTTCAACTTTATGAATTGTGCCAATTCTCTCTAATTTTACGTGAAGGACCTAATTGCATTTTTAAAAAATTACTTTTAGGTGCCTACAAAATAAATTTGAAACCAATTTCTAATAGAGGTCAAACCAAGAAAATTATTAGATAAAAAAAGAGAGAATTTTGAGACACTAAAACTATTAGTCAATAATATAAAAATATTTTGTTTTCTGAAAAATATGAAAAAATAAAAAATTAAATTTTATTATTATTTATAGTGATAGTTAAAATTGCTTACTTTATTTATTTTTATTTTTTAAAACATTAGCTTATAATATATTGATTCTCATGTTATCACTTTTTTCTTATTATTTTTAATTGATACATAAAAAGTTAAAATTTTATGCTTTTGTTTCAAAAAATGTTAAAATTAAAACTTGAAAATAATTTTCAAATTTTATTTTTCTTAAAAAAGAATTTTTAAAATTACAATTAGATCCTTTACAGGGATCTAAAAGTAATTTTTATTTTATAGGGATCTAAAAGTAATTTTTAAAATTATAATTAGATTCTTTAAATAAAATTGGATAGAGTTGATACAGTTTATAAAGTTTAATGAGCAAATTGAAATGACTTTAAAAGTATGCTTTAATTGATAACTGGCCTAAAGTTGAGGAAATAATTAAATATTTTTTAGGGGGAGAGGAGACGGCAGAGCTATAATTTTCAAGGAGTTTATGGAATTTAATTGGCTTAGGGGTCAATGGCCCATACTTGCCCCTTGGTTCCGCCATTGACTGAAGTGTCTCCGATGAGTGCTCTATTCACTGATTGAAACAGGTGTATTCAATTACGACTTTAAAGACATTGAGGGTGTATCCAATTAGGAGTTTTAATGACTTTATTAGATTTTAAAAGTCATGGGGTATTCAATCATAACTTTTAAAGACTCTTCAAAAGTTAGGGTGTATTCAATAATGACTTTTATAAACTTACAAAAAGTCTATAAAAGTTAAGGTGTATTCAATTAAGACTTTTAAATAGTCAATAAAAGTAAACTCATATTCAAAAAGTCATAGATTTTTACAGACAATGGAATTTTATGGACTTTAAATGACTTTAAATGATTTTTTCTATGTATTTCAACCAACAAAAAGTCATTCACCTTACCTCAAGATTTTGAATGACTTTCAAATATAATGCTCTATCAATGAGAGATGGAAGTGCCACAAGGTAATCTACTTATTGCTATTTCAATTTATTTTCATTTTTTTTATATTTTTTTTATTTTTGTTTATCATGTTTTATAGATATATTAGGTAAATATTTTTTGGTGGATTATGAAAAAAATCTATTAGCCGAAAAAATTCTTTGATATGATTTTTTATTTGAAATTAATAAAATAAATATCTTAATTATTTTTTAAAAAATAATTAAAGACATCCGCTCTTAATAATTATTTTAAAAATTTTATTTTTATTATATGATAAAAATTAATTTATTAGGTCAAAATATGCATATTAAAATCAATAAAAGTTGTTCAATGTCAATAAAAGTCATAAAAAGTCTTTTAAAATAAAGTCTATAAGAGTCATTAACAAATTCATAAACTCTATAAAAGTCTTCCAAAGTAAAGTCTATAAAAGTCATTA
>CATIWK010208679.1:0-10353 GCA_949634005.1 Mallotus japonicus
AGCTTGATTTTTAGACAAATGCAAAGAAACAGATCCATGGAAGTTACTTGGTCTTGGCCACCAAAATGACAGCTCTCCATAGTAGCTGCACTAAAACATCACAAAGATAGGCACAAGCATATATAAAGATCTATAAACAGGGCAAAATAGATCTAAAACACGGGATAAATATTGAAAATACGTTATGAACTATGAAGCGGATGATTGCTGGTCCTAAAACCAGTTACAACCCCCTCCCAACAACTGAGATTAATAACTGTTCAAGAATGGAAGAAGGCACAGAAAATTGTTGTATACCTCCTTAATTATTTTGACACTGCAAGAAAATTACTTCAATCTTGATGACGAGACATGAAAGTGAAACCACAGCCACTTAGTTTTTCCTCAGAGATTTTATCCATACGCTTTGCCATCTCTGGTGTAAGATGATTCTTCCAGTCTCCAACTTCACCTTTTCTGTAGAAGGAGCTGTTAGGAATGGCAAACATAGAATTTGACCATTGCTCTCCATTTCTGGTCACATCCAATTTACTCAAATTCTCAAAATTGCACAGAGTTACGATTTTCTGCACCATCCCTTCCCTCTCTTCCTCCATGCTAAAAGGGTAGCCCATAAAAGTAGCAAGCTTTTTAACAGAAGAAACAATATCTTTCTTCATCTCTTCATACTCCAAAAACAACACTCTTTCAGGGCACTCTATGCTTGCTTTCCAATACCCTAAAACATGTTCCCAAAAAGGTCCAGAAGGAACAAGTCCTTCATAAAACAACTCGAATCCTTCTTCTACAGAAGGATATTTTCAGGGTTAAAAAATGAATATTCTTTAAAAAAATACCAAAGAGATATGAATACATCTTTCGGGTCCCTACATAGGTAAACAATCTTACAGCCTGATGCAGCAATAGATGATGGTAAAGAATTATAATTAGAGTGCGTGGCAACAAGTGGAACTTCTGGGTTGCGACGTTTACCCCCTACAATAAAGGGAACACAGTCATGTGGAGTAGCTGTGATTAAAGGGCTGTTGGAGAGATCATCACTGAAACTAGAGCGTGTAACGATGGCGAAGGCTAGAGCTTTAAGCCAAGTTGTGCCTGATTTAGGAAAAGAAGATAAGATAATATCACAAGGTTGAGGTTTGAAGTTTTCTTCAACTAACATCATTCCAAGAACATAGTTATACGGATACCGAAAACCTTGGCACTGATAAAGAGCAGTTCCCCAACAGTCTCTTTTCGGATGGGTTGAGATGATCTCTTTGTACTTGTTAATACGGCCGGTGATCAGCGGTGGCTGATCTCCTGACCCTCCCTCTTCTTCTGTTTTTCTGGCTTCATCGGCACCATCCACTTCAGGTGGAAGTAGTAAGGTAAGAGGGATGAAAATATGATTATGGTACGTACACAAGAGATAAAGAAAGGAATAATCAACCCACAGTTCCTATAAGTTATCTAAAATTTCAATTAAGTCCTAATTTTTTTTTGATTGAGTCCTATAAACATTTAAAGTATTTCATATTAGTCCACTTTCATTATCTCAAACGAAATGAACTGACATGACAATTAGACCCCACCCAATGAACTAATATGTGCAGCCAACTCATCAATGATGTTGGCAAAAAGTGTCTAGCTCAGCTTTTCTCTAGGGTTTATTTGAATCAATTGAAAAAAAAAAACTAATTCGGTAAAGATGAAGACGAGATCTGCTCCTTCTAGATGTAAATGTTTCGTTTCTTTTTGGAATAACCCATATTTTCCCCCCTACACTTTTATTGTTTTCTGGGTTTACTTCCTACTTTTATTTCTACACATTGAGTCCCTACACTTTTATTTTACCATAAATTGAGTCCTTAATTTAAAATTAAGGACCCAATGTATAGCAAAATAAAAGTGCATTAATTTTAAATTAAGGATCCAATGTCTGGAAAAATAAAAGTGTAAGAACTCAATGTATGGAGAAATAAAAGTGTAAGACTCAATTCATGCAAATAAAAGTGCAAGGAGTAAACTCAGAAAATAATAAAAGTGCAGGGGGAAAATATGGGTTATTCCTTTCTTTTTTCATCAAATATGATATGAATGTTGATTCAATAAAGAAAATCATCACCAAACAAACATACATACATAATCAATCATCACCAACTACACCTAATTAAAATCAAAATTTGTACATTACTCTCCTTAATCAGAAATGAACACCACCGCCACTTGCATCACCCTCATTAACTACCATCACCACTCAACAACAGCCAACAACATCACCATCACCACTCAATGCTACTGCCGGCACCACTACCACATAAAGCTGCACCAAATTTACCCAAAACCATCGTCAGCAGCATCATCAACAACATTGCCAATAAAATTTACTACCACCTGAAAATCACAATTTTCATCAACAATACCACTACCATCAATTTAATGCCACTCCCACCATGACACTATTGGCATTAACCTCAAAATCTACTGCAATAATAAGCAATTATCTGAAAAACCCACACACATATCAATATCAAATCAATAATAACACAACTTATAGTGCAATCAAAGATAAAAAAAATGGCAGTAAAAAATTTGCTATTGTTTATGTTTTAAAACAATAAAATTCAAAAGGTACAAATAGTTATACATAAAAAGAAGAAGAAGAAGAAGAACTAATTAGCTTCATCAATAGTGGAAGATGAATTAGTCAATACTAGATAGCTCATAGGAACAACATGTCGGGAAATTTGAAGCTAAGCCGTGGGTGTATTGTGGGTAAAGTTATGGGTAAGGTGGTGGAGGTGACCGGATCAGTGATGGTGGCGGTGGCGCTGGTGCTGGTGGTGACATAGTTTTTATCATTGGTAAAAAAAAAAAAGGGAAGACTAACTAAAAAAAAGAGAAAATGAAAAAGTTGTTCGTAAGGTGGTGGATGTGACCAAATAAGGGGTTGCAGCGGCAATGGTGATGCTTTGAACTTGAGTGGAAATAGTCGAGAGGAAGATTAATGGCCTCTCATCTCCCCTATTCTGCTCCTTTGTTTTCTCTCATATTGTTCGAGGTAAAAAGAAGAAACCCTAAAAACAGCCAACTTATCTTTTTTTTTGGTTCAATATATTCAAATAAACACCAATTAGTGGTGGCTCAGTTGGTTAAGCACGGCTGAGTGTTTGTGGCATTGGTGTCGGGTTCGACTTCCACAAATAACATCCTAATTGGGAGAGGAGATGAGCCTTAATGTGCAACCTGACCCTCGAATCCGGAATAGTTGGGTCCTACAGGATATCGGATACCAGGTGGTTTCAACCCTAGAATTTTTTCCTAAATTAAACCCAGATAAGCTGACGTGGAAAGCACTGCTTACGTGGTTGCAGAGGTTAATTCATTTAGTGTGGTCCACTTGCCCATGTCAGATCCATCTGTTTAAATTAACGGAGGACTAACATGCAATAACTTAAAGGCTTTCTAGGACTCAATTAAAAAAATATATTTTTAGGACTTGATTACAATTTTTAATAACTTATAGAACTTGTGGTTTCGTTATCCCTAAAGAAAAATGGAAAATAATTAACATTTTATAGCATAACTTCCACCGGTGAAGTGGAAAATAATTTCGGAAGACTTTATCATCTAAATAGAAATATTAAGAGATAACAACATTTTTAGTCCTATAACTTATATCGTTTTCTCAATTAAGTCCTATAAGTAATTTTCTTTACAATCAAGTTTAATAAGTTTTAAAAAGTCTTCCCATTGGTCAATTCAATTTTCTGTTAATCAAGCCTTAAAATTAAAATTTTCTCTTACATTTCAGTCCTAAAACTTAAAAAAAAAAATTATATTTTAAATAAGTATTGTTTATTTATGATTTATTTTATTATTTAACTTGTATGATTACTGTACAACTCACTAAAATAATATCAAAAAATAAAAAATAAAAATTATAATTTGTGTTATATTTTAAATAATTTTTAAACTCAATTGAATTTAAAATAGAATTTTTTTTAAAAAAATATTTCTTTAATATAGAATGTTTTATAATAAATATTTGAGCAATTAAATAAGTGAACATAATTTTTTTATAAAATAGCTTGATGTTGAGAAATATATTTTATTTTGATATATAATTCAAATATAATTGAATTCAATAGATATTTAAAATCTAACACAAATATAATATTGAAAAAAACTAATTAAATTTATGTAAATATAAAAAAATTTATTCGTATATGATATATTAATTAAAATTACTTATTTCAAATAATTAAATAATACTTGATTAATTTTATTTGTCATTGTTAATGCAAGTAATAATTTAAGAAAGAAATACTTTTAATTTTTAATTTTTTGATTTTTGATATTATCTTTACTAAGTAAATACAATTATTATAAAAAAAATTAAATAATTTAATAACTTATAAATAAAAATAAAAATAATTTATTTAAAATATAAAAAATTTTCAAGTTTTAGGACTGAAATGTAGAAGAAAAGTTTAATTTTAAGGGTTGACTAACGGAAAATTGAGTTGACTAATGGATAGGACTAACGGGAAGACTTCTAAAACTTATAAACTTGATTATAAAGAAAATTACTTATAGAACTTAATTAAAAAAACGACATAAGTTATAGGACTCAGAATGTTGTTATCCCAAATATTAATGAATATTTTTTTTTTGCCAAAGAAAATATATTTCATTGGTTAAAATTTTAAAGTAATAATACATATGTCAATCTTATTATAAAAATTTCTTAAAACTATTAATCCAGAGAAATTTTTGGTTAATCGATCAGTCACTCAATAACATTTTTATCTTTATAAAACAATTGATAACACAAAAGTCCAAAACATTAGAACCCAATACAAAATTTTTAGTTTAACTCGACTTAAATAAAAAAAAATATTTATATATTTTTTCTACTATAATAATCTAGCCACCATGAAATTTTTTTTGAGGAATTTGTTTTAGAGAACTTTGATATGTCACTTATTAATATATATTATTTATTTTTAATGAAAAACCCATTCTTATTGTATTGCATTTAATTTATAAATTATTGAAAGAACTAAAACTCTTATTATTAAGCTTGTTGGTGCTTCTAAATTAAGTGACAAGTAATGTGGAAAAATAAATTTTTACCAAACTAAAAGGGGAAAAAAGGGCAAGTAAGAGTTTATGGCATGGGAGTGACTACCACTTAATTATAAGAGGTTGAAACTTAATCTAGGTTAATGGAAAATGTTAAAACGAACATTGAAATTCAAATTTTGAAAATATAAATGGAGGAAAAAAAGGAAGATCTTAAGTAACATTACGAGACATATACTAGTACAATGTATTTTAATTTCAATACATTAAATTTCATATTGAAATATACATATACATATATATATATATATAGATATGACACAAAATGGAGGAACTGATTTCATGTCAAGTTTCAATTCAGATAATTTCATCCTCTTTAATTCTAATTTCATCTTCAGGAAAGCCATGGATGATATAATAATAGCAACTATCATGAAATTGTCACGAGTCTTCTCTAGCTAATCAGTTTATTCACCATTTTGGTCTTTGGTGGATTATTCACTATATGTGGAGGCATATTAATTTCATTTCACTTTATTTATTTATTTTTTTTAATTTTTCATTACATATGTCTATACAAATTAAGCACATATTACTATATTAGTTGCTCTCTAACATGACTTAGCATTTCAATCGTGTTCTGTAGTATATCGAGGATAGCTACTTTTTCTGTTTAGTAGTTATTAGTGTCAAAATTTTGCTTACTAGGAACCAAGCATATAATTTGACATTTCAAATTTCCTTGAGCTATAAATTTTCATAAAACAGAAATATATAGTGTAGTGGAAAAAATAAGAACTAATAATTATAGAATTAGATGAAGAGGTACTTCTATAATAAAACTTTATAAAATTACTAATCAGATTAATGGAAGTAAGATTAAAGTGGATCCTTGTAATTCGTTTATAGGATGCATGGTTATAAACTTTTTTATGATGTTCTCTCATTGAAATGGAGGTATAGGTGGAATCTTGACAACATAAAACTAGGAAAGCTAATTTAACACTACAATTAAACTTGAAATATTACAACATTTATATTTAAATATAATCATATTTAGAAGTGTGGTAAAATTAATTTTTCATGCATAAAAAAATGTAAATAAATGTGGGGTTAAAGAGGTGTTTAATTTAACTTTTTGAAGCAGCTGATATTGTTTATTGTTAAAAAATTAGAAAAAAGATGTTTGGTTATTTTTTTATATCAGCAGCTGCTAGCTGATTGGCTGATTCAATAAGCTTCAAATCCTAGTATTTTTAAATCAGCTAGCTACAATTATTTTGTTTTTCCAAAATTAACCTTATTATTTTGCGTGCCAATGGTGTTGCGTCTACTGTCGCCCAACCCACTAATAGGTCACCATGAAAAGAATAGTTTGCCTTTTTAAAAGATGCTCTGAAACCTTAATAAACAATTACTGGAGCAAATATTAATAAGAGAGTATCTCATTGTTGGTCTAATTTTTTTTTTTTTTTGACCAATCATTGTTGGTCTAATTGGCAAATAAATGTTATCATAAATCTGGTACCAATATTGCATAATATATGTTACCTTTGTAAGTTTAATTGTGTTGCGCAAGATGTTTTCAGATTATATAATATTGAGTATATTTTTCGCTTCTAATATCATGCCTATATAATAATCTAGAGGTTAATCAGTCTCCCTAATTTTTTTACTAGGACTCTAATTAATTTGAACTGAATTAGATAGATACCATAAGAGAAGTTCTATCATTTATATTTCTGTATATAAAATTTGAACTAGATACCTTAATTAAAGGAAATTCAAATTTCTTTCTATTTATACTAATAAATGCCAACTTGTCCCCTGAACTTCAAATAAAACGGTAGTTTACGCAAAAATTAATGATATTATTTATTTCAAAATCTTTATATTTTGGTCAAGCGGCAATTTACCTCTCAATTTTTTTAACTAAGAGGCAATTCGCTTAAAAATCCGAGCATGCTTTGAAACAATTGGGTCTTCTGTTTATCAGGATTAGTCTCAGATTGCCAATAGACTTCAAAATTGAGATTAATTTGAAGTCCTACCTTATAGTATGAATACGGATAAAACTCATCGAATCAAAGTTCAATTGTGTGTTAGATTGATTAACTTTTACATATATATATATAAGAGCAAGCATCAGACTATGACAATGTCAAAGGTTTGACTTCAACATACGCATAACCAACGGCTAGGATATTAATCAGATGTAGACTTAGGTATCCTTGCCTTGTGGAATTGACAAATCCGTACTGGAACGATGCAAGATTAATATTGACCAAGGATGGGATGAAATTTGTGAACAAGTACCAATAAGTCATTTTATATTTAAGGTAATGTTATATGTTGCTATGAAATCCGTATAACTTTTTTGTTTTCCATATTTTATGGGTCACCAAAAAAGTGAAGGGCAAAAATAAAAAATAATTATTTTTTTATATTTTATTAGATATTGACATACTATTTATATTTCTTTTAGCGACATGCATGTATCATTATTCTTATAGTTATAATTTATACTTCATAAGTATTTGGGCTCATGATCATTTGAAATTACAAAATGAAATCTACAAAATTTTGTGAAATTTATTTATACTGAATACACTCTAAATTCAAGTTTGTAAAATTTTATGTTTTCTTTTCAAACTCATGACCTTATTAAAAAGTCTATCACGGTCGGGATTGTATTTTAACTTCATTAAAATTATGAAATTATTTTATTAGCTTTAAAAGTGAGTATTTTAACAGCTAACTTAATAATAGTACCAAAATCAGCTTTTGAAGTCTCAGATAGAGATTAAATTAATAAAATGGATAACAAAAATAAAATGACACTTATTTCATGTTGGTTTATGCCAATTAACGACAAATAATTTCATTTTCTTCAATTCCACCAAAATTAACTTTGATGGATGATTAACCTCATCAACAAATTGATTTCCAACGATAGGTTAGTAGCGACGATTTTTATAACTTAACATCGACCAATCTATGCTTTGGCAATTGACAGGACCGTTATATACATACACATCGCTATGGAAAATTGCAAATAGCCAAATATAGGATTTTAGAGATATTGAAAGAGGCAGCTAAGGTTAAGAATCTTCTTTAATTCCTATATACAATAACAACTGATTTTTTTTTTTTTTAGACTTTTCAAGTTGCAAATAGCCAAACACAGAAGTTTGTTGCTGTATTCGATATTACTATTATTATTTCATTTAAAATTTAAAACTCTTTTTTTAGGATAATTTTCAGAACAAATTCCCCACATCAGTCCAATGTGTTCAGAATTTTTTTTTTTATTATTTTTATTTCTAAAGGTTGGCTCTAAAAATCGAAATGTATACATATATTTTTCTTCATTCCAAGATGACTATTGCTTCTGCCCCTACTCAACTTGCGGAAGGGTAATAAAGATCAGTTTTAAAATCGTTTTTATATGGTATACATTAGTTGTCATAGCTATTGTTAAACTCTTTATAGTTATCTATTGCAAAACAATTTTTGTATAAATACATTTATAATGTAATACAATCATTAAGTCTTTCCTGCCAAATTAGTTTCAAAAAAAAAAAGTCTTTCCTGCCAAATTCTTCATGCTCTTTTAAATGGCACGTAATTCTTCAAGCTCTATTCTGGTGACCATTCTGATCTTTGCCGTGGTACTATCTTTGACGCTACCAGGTGTTGTAGCTCGTAGAATTGATAGACGAGGTAAACCCGATTCTTTTTTTTTTTTTTTTTTTTTGGGCTACAACATAGTTTCTAATATATTTTTGTCCCTATTTATACCTTGTAGTTGATCAGCCAAGGGATATATATTGTCCAGCATGTGTTTGTGCAGCTCCCCCACCGGCACCAGGAGCCTGCTGCAAGTGCGGTGCCAATGGCATACAGTCTACTGTCGCCCAGTTGCCTACTAATAAGGGGTCGCCATGAAAAGAATAGTTTTCCTTTAGTTAAAAGATGCTCCTGAAACCTAAATAAACAGTTACTTGAGCAAATACTAATAAGGGAGTATATATCTCATTGTTGGTCTAATTGACAAAAAAATTGTTATCATAAATTTGGTATTAACATTGTATAATATATGTTACCTTTGTAAGTTTAATTGTGTTGTGCAAGATGTTTTCCTCCATTGGAAATATGATATATCATTTATTTACTTAAAATTGATTTCAATAATTCCAAACTCTTAATCAATTTCCATAATGTTGGAAGTAAATTTAATAGTTTAAAATAATTTAGGACTAAATTGAAAAAAAATATGTATATACAATAAAATGTTAGACTAAACTGAATAGTTTAAATGTTTTGGATGAATTTGAAAAAAATAAAATCAAAATGCAAAATGGATTTATGTGAATAGTGCAACTCAAATACAAGTTTGATATATGAAAGTTGAGGGCGCATATTCAAATCTCCACTCTCTCTACATTCTCTTCCAAAGTGGTATAAGTGGTATGATAATGGTCACCAAATAAAAAAAATTGAGTTTGCACTGCTCACCACACCCATTTTGGTGGGCAAAATGAGTATTGATTGGAGCCAAAATACTCATTTCCCACACCAAAATCGTGTGTGAATGGAGATGGTCTAAGTGCTGTAAATCTTTTTTTTATTATTATTGTTATATGATAAGATCCGCACAACACGCATAGAAAAAATTTAACAATTATATAGGTGTCCATGACATATATATAGTGCTTAGACTTAAGAAGTAAACGCCAAAAGTAGAAGCCAATTGCAAAATACAAGAAAATGCATGCCATTCGTTTCGAGTTGCAAGTTAATTAGTTACACGTAATATTTTCAATTCAAAGAATTAGTTATACCTGAAAAACAACATTTAACATCCATTAACGTGTCTTTAAGGGCACACAACACCATATAAACACCTATAATATATATGCTTAATTGCGTCTTTGTAGTGTTCTATATCATCTATATTAATTGGGAAATGGCACGTAATTCTTCAAGCTCTATTCTGGTGATCCTTCTGACCTTTGCCGTGGTACTGTCTTTGACGCTACCAGGTGATGCAGCTGGTACTATAATTCATCCTCCAGGTAAACCGGATCCTTTTTTTTTCTTTTTTTTTTTTTTTTTTTTGGGCAACAACATAGTTTCTAAAATGTATTTGTCCCTAATTATACCTTGCAGTTCGTTTTTCAAGGGGTATTTCATGTCCAGCCTGTGTTTGTTTAGCTCCTCCACCGGCACCAGGAGCCTGCTGCAAGTGCCATTTCAATGAGGTCGCCCAGCCTCCTAAAA
>CATIWK010208714.1:0-12925 GCA_949634005.1 Mallotus japonicus
TTATTTTTTAGAAATTAATATTCAATTTAAAAAATCAATAAAATAATTAAAAATTAAAATATAGAAAAATATAATTAATGTTCAAAATTTTTACATAAATTTAAATTAAGATGATTATTTTTAAAAAATTAATGATTTAATTTTTAAAATTATGTGCCTTTCATATTTTTAAATTTGATATAAATTGAACCAAATTACTAATTTATAAAATATTTTAGATTAATTAATTAAAAATAATATTTTTTTAGTAAATTCAATTTTATTATTTTATCATAAAAAAACATATTCCGCACATTTTATGGGGTAGGTTATATCGTTATTTTTTTTAATTAAATTTACTCAAAATATTTTATATATTAGGATTAAATTCAATTTATATCACATTCAAAAATATATAAGATGCAAAATTTTAATAATTAACTTTTTAAAATTTTTTTAAATAAGAATATTTTCTAATTGTTTTCTATTTCTTTATATATATTTAAAGTTTTAATGTTCTCAATCTCTTACTTTTACTTATATATTTTTTTATATTTCTTAATATCTATGATTGAAAAATTAAAAATTAAAAAATTGATAATTTTGATTTAATTTTTAGTAAAAAATTGAGAAGTTGAGTAGATGATGCAACTTAATTTTTTAATTTTGAATTTTTAAAAATAATTGGTAATTTTAATATGATTTTTAGTAAAAAATTAAAAAAAATTATATTTTTATTTTTTAATTTTCTCTTTTTTTTTTAATGTGGATGTATGATTTAAAGTAAACAACATTTAAAATTTAAAAATAATATTTTAAAATTTACATATAATTAAAAAATTTTATGCTCTCAATCTTTTATTTTTTACTCACATACTTTTTATACGTCTTAATATCTATTTAATAATTTTTAAAACTACAATAATAATTATTTAATTTTATATATGAGCACTATTTAATTATAATTAAAAATTTAAATAGATAGAACTTAATTTTTTTACTTTTAATTTTTTAAAAAATAGATCATTTTAATTTAAATTTATGTAAAAAATTTTAAACATTTTTAAATGGAATATTACTTCCTAAAAAAGTAAAAATTTTTAATTTAAATTTTTACTAATTCATCTTACATATTTTAAAATTTGAAAAGTTTTGGGTGATTTAGTTAAAAAAGTTGTTTTGTACTGAGTTGAATATTTTAAAAAAGTTCATCTTGGCCAATTGGCCAAATTTGCAAAGTTAGTGAGATAATTAGTTAGAAAGTTAATTTCTCAGCTAATTGACCATTACATCCAAGTTCTATGGGCAAATTTCTACTATAGCCAACATAAATGGGTTGTGTGTGGATGAGCCAAGTTTATATGATTCTCGGATGCAGCTGTGGGAGCACATTTCTTGTGGAAAGGAGTGGAGAACTTATATTAATTGGCATAATTGAGCTGTTGAGTGGGAACTGCTTGGTGGAACTATCTTTGGGGAAGCAGTTAATATACGAAAAATATAAAAAGGAGCTTCGCCAATAGCCAAACACATAAAAAACATCCAACTCCAATCAACAAACACTTAACTGAAAAACAACTTCAACAATTCAACAATTAATATTCATCAAATTCCTTATTTCTGTTTTCACTTTTAAAGTTTTCTTGTAGTATTGTTTCAATCACATTTTACAATAATTCCCCAGCTTATTTATACAATTCCTTACTATTTATTACGATTCTCTAGTTGTTTTCAATGATTCTCTACTTCCAAAAATTCTCCTTTTTTCTTAATTTTCTAGCTCATTCGTTTCAAACGAGGCATTTCTAGTATTAATTTAGCTATTGTTACAACTCAAATAAGACCCTTATAAGCGTAGGTCACTGAGCTTATAAAAAAAATCATTTATTAAAAGTCAAATACTTTAAGTTGGTGTACCTTATATGCATTTGGCATGCTCAATTTCCATAGTTCAAGGGCCAGAGACGAACAAATTTTGGCATACTAGGTGGAACGCTACTGAAATGTTGAAGATAAGAGGTAGTTTAGGAAATGAAATTGCTGAGGTCCAAAAACCGGTACTAGATGTTGCAACAATAGGGCAGGAAGGACTTGCATCTCAAGATTCTCAATTCGTAGAACAATTCAAAAAAAGCATTGATTAAAATTACTGAAATTATTGAAATAGAATTGTTTTTATTTTATTTCCTAATTAAAATTAGGTTTGGTAGGTTTCTCTATGTGAATTAGTTTTTTGGTGAATTAATAAAATTTTTATTGATTCACCAAAAAACTAACGCACATTGCTCTAAGGCTTACAAATTTATAGGGTGGCACAAACATCTAATTTTAATTGGGAAATAAAATAAAACAATTTTTAACTAAGATGGAAAATCACATCCCAACCAAAAGGAAAGTCAAATCCTAGCTAGGAAAGGAAAATTCAAATCAAAGATATAATAATAATAATAATATTGGAAAATTATGTCTTATCTCCAATGTTCTTCAAACTCATTCCAAGAATTTCGAGACTTGTTGCTTCACATCAGGTGTCAACTGAATGGTCAGCATCAACTGACTACTCAAACCCAACAAAGCCCATATTCTAGTGCAAGAGGCACAACTCTAGAGAACCCAAAGGACAATCATCTAGGACCATTCAAGAAGTTGGGACAACTGGTCCTTAAGCTATAAATCTAGAGAAATATTCCCCACCCCACAAGTGGGAGTAAAAAGTTGATTTTGTCAAGGGAACCCCAAATGACCAAGTCAACACAAGATTGATGCTCAAGTTGAGACATCTAGGGGCTGTTTAGTTTTAGAAAACATTTTCTGTTTTCCTTTTTCAGTTTTCTTTTCCTTTTCTTTATTTTCCAGTTTTCTATTTTCTAAAGTAGAAAACAGAAACTAGAAATTATGTTTATTTGTTACTTTTCATTTTTCATTTTTTCATATTTTCATAATTTTTATTTTTTAATCAAATGTAATAGAATAACTCTTTAGCTAAAAAAAAAAATTCCATGGTGGCCCCTCTTGCAAGCACCTCTATAATCCTTCCTTATTTCTGTCTTTTATTGAAAGTTTGCTATGATTTTTTTTTTAAATTACTCATAGTTACAAGGGTCCCAAACCCCAGCAAATCTGAATTAAATTACATGAAAATTGGTACATATGTTTTTAGACTTATTTTATATGGAATTTTGTTAATGAAACGTGACCAAATTTTCCCATCCAAGTGTCAATTTATTTTGTCTAAGCTACCCAAAAACTTATCAAAGTTAGCTCCTACCAAAGTTAACTTGTCCAATATTTGTTCTAAGCTGGACGAGATAAGAAAAAATATAAAATTAAATTATTAAAAAGCATACATGCCCTTTAATTCAAATAAAACTGAAATACTATATATGCATTTTATTATTTTGAGAAACCATAACAAGCAATGAACATATTTTATATGCATGAATGATTCAAGCAAAAGACTTAATCAAGCACTAAACTGAAGTAAGTATAAATGGTTCTCTATCATTCAACGCCAATTCAATGTTTTGATCAAAGAAAGAATTCGAAGCTTGGTGATGTATTGTGACATTATAATCTCCATATGGTTGGAAGTCTCAAAGAAGCCATTAGCATCTGTCACTCATGATAAGGACTTAACACCGGACCATTGACCATTAGCATCTGTCACTTGTGTGCTTCTCTAAGTATTTGGTTCAAGTACTGTGCCTGCCCATAAAAATGTCAAGTCCATGAAATTGATTAAATTAAATGATGAAATTCTAAATTCCACCAATTTTTTTTATACCAATTAGCCTTATTTCAATGAACTGCTGTATATTTTCAATGCTTTGATCTTGATGAGATCTCTATTGTTTTATGGTAAAGGGTTGCAGTGAGATGCTATCTACCCATATCTCAACTGATGCATCCAATTCATAGTAGAGCTGAGCAGGTATGAAATGGTTACCTCAAAATAGAGCTGAGCAGGTCCTGAAGCATCTCAAGTGAGGCCACCTTTAAGCATGGACCAACAATTAGACTCAGCAACAGTAGCAGCAGCATGTTTGAACCACCCATTTTTTGTTTTGAAAGTTGCTGTTACTAGAATACTTCCCTCACTCACTTGTATCCAAGTTGCACATATTAATTATAGTTAACATCAATCAAAGATCACTAGTGCACATATTATTAACTTGAAACACTAGATAATTAACATCAAAAGCATACCTTTGAAACAAGCTTTCATATGCCATTCACTCGAGTCTTTCCAATAGCTTTTGCAACAGGTGGGTAGCTTTTTAATAGAACTAAAAGAAGCTGTCTAAGAACAAACCTAATAACAATGGCAATCAGATGCACACCTCAGATTCTTTGCATTACAATCAAAACAAACCTAATAACAATGGCAATCAGATGCACACCTCAGATTCTTTGCATTGCAATCAAAACAAACCTAATAACAATGGCAACACAAACACCAAAAAATGATTACAGTATCAAGATTCAGTGAAAATAAATCATGTTTGTTTACCGAGAAATCTGTAAAGGAAAACCATTAAAGATCAATAAACAAAATTCATGATATTGCCGAGAAAACTGAATCAGTTAAATGAATCCATGATCAATTGAATTGAATTATATCATCCCTTTATTCCAATAATAGAAGGAGATTTGGGAGAGGAAGACCTCACGTCTGAAGTAATAAGCGGTGGTGGTAGAGGGAAGCTGCCGCAGCACAAGCCACTATGGCTCTAGAGACGAAGTTAGTTGCAAGTGTGAGAAGTATTATGGCTAGAAGTTAGTCGCAAATTTGATGGAAAAAAGACGATAAAGGTGAAGAGGAAGTAGAAGAGTTAGAAAAAAAATGTGCAGGAAGAATACGTAGGTAACGTCAAAGACATCACATAAAACACGCGGAAAACATAATAAAATTAGTTTGCATACTAGTTATAATTTAGAAAATTGAGAAATAGTTTTCTATTTTTCTAAATTAGGGAACTATCATAACTAAACAACACATCAGGTTAATGACTGAGGCTGAGGCTGGCCACCTCAGGTCATCCTTCAACAACACATCAGATTTCAAGCAAAGTTCTTATCTCAGCACATCATTCATCTTTTGTGTGATTCTTGGAAATCCGGAAATCTCGGACATAAATATCCGAACAGACTTTCAGTGGAGACTCTTGATACCTCACATTCATATTCCTATTTCAACAGGGATACTTGTCCATAAAGCAAAGGGAAATATGCCTAATTAAGGAGTTCAAAATAGGAAAAGGTATTCTCTCCTAAACAAGGCAATCCTACAAGACTAAGGAATCCTATTCCTAGGAGGTTTGAGTCAATCTCTCACTATATATACATCTTATTACATCTCATATGGGGAGATATCATTCATTCTTATATTATACACATTCTACATCAAGCCATCATTCCATCATCATTTCATCATCCAACATCATTCTACTTTCCTTGCTTTATTATTATTTTCCCATACACGATGCTGACTTAATCTTCAGAGTGTTTATGGGGGAAACCCCGCCCTTTCATCTGGCTTCCTCCTCGATGCAGGTTCCATAAGGCAAGGATACGATTCAGAGTTATCACTGGTTAAAAAGTGATAAGTACAGGGAACCACAAATATATTATTCCTAATTAGTCAGATCATTTATATTGCCTAATAAATTTCATTAATTTATTGATGACCATGTGTATGATATTTCAAAGGCACTAAGTTGGATCATTAGATGCTTTTAATATTTTCTTTAACATGATGGAAAAGGGAAGTTTCATATTTAATTTATATTGCACGAGTTTCTCACCTTCAAATAAATTACTCATAATATTTTTAGGCAAAACCCATTCTGAGGCCCCTAAACATATCGACTCTTTAGCTTTAGGTCCCTAAAGTTTTATTTTGTATATTTAGGCCTTTAAGCTTCACGAATTTGAAGTTTTAAACCCTTATATCAATTTTTTTAACACAAATTATTTCCATTTGGTACTTAAAGTTTTATATTTCTAACATTCATACCATTTTTTACTTTGGCATAATACATACATGACCCCCTGTACTTGTCACTTTTTGTCATTTTTACAACTTAACTTATAGTTTTGCTATTTTGACACATGAACTTGGCTAAAATGCACTAATTTGCACTAATATGATGACATAATGCATCTACCACCCCCTATACTTGTTTTTTTTTTGTCAGTTTGACACTTCTACTTGTAGTTTTTGGTCAATTAAACCTTTATGATGTGGTATATGATGATTCGCTATTCCGTGCCACGTGTGCTGACAGTAGTTTTAAAATTACATTTTAGCCAAGTTTAGGTGTTAAAACGGCAAAACTATAAGTTGACGTGTCAAACTGACAAAAAATGACAAGTACAAAGGGCCATGTATGTATTATACCTTTTACTTTTTAACACTTATATCACTTTTAAAATTTTTTCACTAGTAAAAAATAAATTTACTTATTTTAATTTCTAATATTTTAAATTATTATATGCATATTTTAATAATTTTAAATTTTAAAAATAAACAAACAAGTTAATGCTAAGATAAAAAAAATTAGGAGAAATTACATAAACAACCCTAATCTTTGGGGCTACTTTCAAATAAAACCCTATTCAATTTTTTCTTTCAAATATAACCACAACCTTTGAAATGTTATAAAAAAAAGCCCTCCTTGGATGAATGTATTGGTAACAGGAGATGAAAACGTTTTTTTATGATCCATAGGGCCCACTTGGATGACTGTAGTGGTAACAGGAGATGAAACCGATGCATTTGCCCCCAAATTGATATTTTCTCCCCTTCCAATTGAGTGTTTCATTTTGGATTAGCAGACTGTTTAGACAGATAAAAGTGCAACTTAGTTGTTACAATAAAAAATTCAGCATACTAGGTATATGAAATTTCAACTTAGCGTACTAGGTATATGAAATTTCAACAAAAAACTCAGCATTACCAGAACAATCATCCAAGGAGGAATTTTTTTTATAACATTTCAAAGGTTGTGGTTATATTTGAAAGAAAAAATTGGATAGAGTTTTATTTGAAAGTACCCCCAAAGGTTGGGATTGTTTATGTAATATCCCCAAAAAATTATAATAATACTACTATTTTTCATAATATTTTAAATTATTGTGAATAAATTTTTATAACATAAATTTTTTTCATGTACCCAAAAAAGCATGATAAAAAATGAAGGTTGAGATAACGGTTACAAAAATTTTGAGTTGGTTGGAAAATTTATCACTATTTTTTTTGGTGATGTACATGCATGCATTGGTATCCACTATTTATAAAAGTTATATTATAAAAAATTATTCACAATAATTTAATTAAAATTTTTTACAAAAAACTAAAAATGTATTAAAAATATAAAATTTAAAATTTGAAGAATTATAAAATATTTTTTTATCATAATCTTTTTAATTATAGTGTTCTTTTTCATCATAATATTTTATTTTGAAAAATAGTAGTTTTATTATAATTTTTTTATCTTAATGTTAACTTTTTTATTTATTTTTAAAGTTTAAAATTATTTAAAATGTATATAAATTTATGTTTTTAATTTAAGATATTAGAAATTAAAATAAATAAATTTATTTTTTACTGGTGAAAAACTTTTAAAAGTGATATAAAGGTAAAAAAAATGGTACGAATGTTAGAAATATAAAACTTCAGGGACCAGAAGAAAATAAATTTTTTTTGAAAAATAAACATAAGGGTTTAAAACTTCAAACCTGTGAAGTTCGAGGGCTTAGGTATACAAAATAAAACTTTAGGGGTCTAAAGCTAAAAAGCCGATAAGTTTAGGGGCCTCAGGATGAGTTTTGCCTTTTTTTTTTAATTAAGGGATAATTGCATTTTTGGTGTCTCAACTCTTTTTTTTTTTTTTTTACAATCAAGTTGCTGAACTTTAAAATTTCATATCAATGTGGTGTTTTTGGCCGGATTGCCCTTATCGGAATGCTAACTAGGCTATTTTGTGACCTACTTTTTGCTTCATCATCAGCCACATCAATCATTAACAATAAAAATGAGGTAAAAGTCAAGTATACCCTTCTAATGTTTTTTTTTATATAAAAGAAAATCCATCACTCACAGGAACCTCAAGCACATATGATTTCCGTTCTTCCCTTAAAATTTTCAGAAACATCTATATTGAAGATCATCCAAATCATAATTGTGATTAACATCATTATCCATGGACCTAGTTTCTACAAACCCTCATGGAATGGCTACATCTTCTCTAGACCAACTTCCTTAAAAATCATTCTCTGTTTATTGATTAGCTTCACTATGATAAACAACAATGTTATCTGCAGACCAAACATAGAAAAAATCACTATCACCCAATGGTCCTATAGCAGAGTTATCAATAAACTGTTCCTTATCCACATCCAGTTTCTTATTTTGAAGATCTGTATCACTTAAAGCATTAACATTATTGTTATTGTTGTTGTTGTCAATATGGTCATTTGCATGCTTATTTTCTATCAGTTCGTCCCCACTAGAACCATATGTTATGGAACCATTAACAGTACTATCACCAGTCCTAAAGCAGAGACATGAACAAATTTAGCATTATCCAATTCTATTTTATCATTACTAGTATCAGTTTTGTTCCTTTTGGGGATTTCTTTAGTCTGAGGATCCATATCACATGAACATATGTGTTTTCCACAAATTCATCCCATCGAAATCATTCTCTACATATCCATTAACAACATTAGCATCACTCTTAGTATTGACAAAATCGTTGCCATCAAGGCCACCACAATCAAATGCGAGAAGCTTCTCATAATCATGAAATTCTTCTTCCTTATTGCCATCAATTCTAATATTGTCACCTTCATCACTCTGAGGATCTACATCATTGAAGGCAACATTATCATAAGCATCATCATCCACCATCATTTTCCCTACTACCATATCACTTCTAGGGTCACCAGAAACCAAAGAACTACATTTACCTATATTATTTTCATCCAATGCTTCTGAAAGAAAATATTGCTCATAATCAGGATCCACATAATCTTCTTTTTTGTTAGTTTCAATTATAGCATTCTCACTTTCAAGCTGAAGATTTGCAACATTGTGATGAGCATCATCATTCATCACCTTGTCCGGTGCTAGGGTAGACTCCGATGTAGCTACCTGAGTAGAAAGCATGGTGAGCAACAGAGCCATAATAATAATAACGAGAGACGCTTTGCAAACAGCCGCCATTGGTGAATAAGAACAAACAGAGAACTATGGTTTTATGGTTTTTTTTTTTGTTGGAATTTCATTGAGGTTTGAAAACATAAAGATCCCACTGTAAAATGAAATTTGACGGCGTTTGTTTTGTGGATCAACTTGGCTCTGAAAATTGATTTCTTGTGATTTCTTCTTCTTTGTTCCTTTCCTTCCTGGATACGGTTCTTCTTCCCTCTTCTTCTTTGTTCTTTTTTGTCCTTGCAAATGAGATCAATTAGGGTTATGAGACATTAGAGGGGCATACTTGTCTTTCACTTTTTTTATTGTTAATAATTGATGTGGCTGATGATTAATCAAAAAGTGGGTCCAAAAACAGCGTAATCAGCATTCCGGCAAGGGCAATCCGGCCAAAAGCACCACTTTGATATGAAATTTTAAAGTTCAACAACTTGATTGCAAAAAAAAAAAAGTTTAGACACTAAAATAGCAAAAATTAAAAAGTTGAGACACAAAAAATGTAATTATTCCTTTAATTAATAGAGAAGTCAGATGATTTTATTATTGATTGATTGCATAATAAGAGACAATACTATCTCCTGGCTACCTATTTTATTGAATTAAGGCATAATACATACATAGTCCCCTATACTTGTCATTTTTTGTTAGTTTGACACTTCAACTTATAGTTTTGTCATTTTGACACCTGAACTTGGCTAAAATGTAATTTTGAAACCCTTGTCGGCACACATGGCACGGAATAGCGAATCAGTATGTGCCACATCATAAGGGTTTAACTGACCAAAAACTACTAATAGAGGTGTCAAATTGACAAAAAGTGACAAGTATAGAGGGTGGTAGATGCATTATGTCATTATATTAGTGCAAACTAGTGTATTTTAGCCAAATTCAGGTGTAAAAATGGCAAAACTATAAGTTAAAGTGTCAAATTGATAAAAAGTGACAAGTACAGGGGCTCATATATGTATTATGCCTTGAATTAATAATAATATATAATCCTAAGGGAATTAAGTAATCTTGCATTTATGATAGAGTAGGCATGTTTTCTTTTTAAATATAAATTTTCTAATTTCTTATTTATACAATAAAAATCTAAATTACAGAAGTTTATTGAATGTTTTAAAAATTATTAAAATCTGACTTTTTTCCACTCCAATCATTTTAAATTACAAGAACTCTTGTAATTTTCTAAATATACCATCACAAATATATAGGTACGTAAATGAATTCCAATATGTCTAATACATCCAACAAATAGAACAATTGAGAAGGGCACAGACACACCATGTTATAACCACACATAAGTACCAGTGAATCTTTTAAGAACGTTTCGCTACTTTTTAATCTCCAAAGGTAAATAGAATAATGTTTAACTAGCTAGCAGCAAATGGATTGAAGTGAACCAAAGGTTGACATAGAATTGGATTGGCCAAGCCCATAACCATGCCTGCTTTTGCTTCAATATTAACCTGTTGGGGCTTCCCTCCTCCATCACTATATCCATCTCCAATAAGTTTCTAGTCAAAACATTGAACCATAGATGCAATAATTCCATGCATTATACTGAAAGCTAAGTGTGAAGCAGGACAACTTCTTCTTCCTCCTCCAAATTGAACAAAACTTTGCTTATAATTATTAGTTTCCTTTTCTTGCAAGAACCTTTCTGGATAAAACTCATTAGGATTATGCCACAAATATGGATCCCTCATTATCGAATACGTGTTGATTATTGCTATAGTTTCTTTGGGTTTATCAAATCCTCCAATTTTACAATCTTCGCGGTATTCTCTAGGCATTGCAGGTATTACTGGGTATAGTCTCAGCATTTCCTTGACCACTACTTGCAAATAATGGAGACTTGAGATATCAGACTCTTCTACTAGTCTGTTGGTCCCAACAACCGTCTCTATCTCCTCTCTTAGTTTCTTGAATACATTAGGATGGTTGATTAGCTCTGCCATGATCCACTGCATGATTATTGCTGAAGTATTTGTTCCTCCGAGGAAGAGATCCTGATCATACAAACAAAAAGACATCATTGAATGAGCAAAGTGTTTGTAGACATGAATCTAGCATAAGCCAGTCTAATAATGAGTGACAAAAATATCAAGAATAATAAAGATCAAGAGCTCAGGCCGATTATGAGGTTTCAAGTTCGAACTCAATATTACCATAATAAAAGATTTTATGTGGGTCCTGTTTATTTGGAACTCCGCATCTTTATCCTGATACACTTGGAGAAGAATATCCATAAAATCTTTATCTTCTTATTGCCGATAATAGTCACCTTTATTAGCTTTCTCTTCGTGCTTCTTTAAAATCTTGTCCAACAATTCCTCGAACTTTCTTAGTACAACACTTAGTTGTTTCCTATTGTTCCAGAAACCTAATTTCTTGAAAGGACCCAACATGGTAGCTATACCCACCTTTCCAACAAGTTTTATGGACCCTAAGACTAACTCTCTACACTTCTCAGCCTCATCTTCTTCCTCTAAACATGTCGTTCTCATTACCATCCTGCATATGATGTTATTTGTTAGCTTCATCAATTCGTTGCGCAGATCAACACTTTCATTTTTATTAGCTTTCTCTACCATTTTGATCAAGAAATGCCTGTGTTCTTCTTGTCGAATGGCACGGGATCCTTTCAACCTATCGTGTTCTAAGAAATTCTGATAAACAAATTTTCTTCATGAACTTCTAGTTATCTCCATAAGGAGAAGCGAGAAAGCCGAACATTCCGAATAGTAACTTATCTTCTAAAGGAGATTTGGGTCTTTCTGCAAAGGAGATATCATTGGTTTTAAAAATCTCTACAGCAAAGGATGCTGATGACACAAGAAGTAGAGCACAAGAGCCAAGGCGGAGATATAGAAGAGGGCCATATTTAGACGATAGATATGGGAAGCATTTAGTTACCACTGGGCTAAGGAGGTGGAAGTGGCCGATAAGCGGAAGTGCCGGCGGGCTTGGCGGCATACGGAGTGTTGGCTTAGTTTGGTTCTTGATGAAGTGGTTTTGAAGAAGAAGAAGGCTTGAGATGACCACGAGGAAGAAGATGAAGTAGTATTAGAGATCACCAATGATTGCCATTGCTAGACTTGAATTATATCTTGAAGCTTATGTTAGTGATATGCACTAGGTCAATTATTTGTGATTATGTATTGACTTTATCATTTTATTAATAAAGAGGCATTTCCATTATCATTTCTTTTTATGATAATTAAATGAATAGTTTATTCTTTCTAAGGTCATCAAGTATGTGACTTGATAGTAAAACCCTTAGATTAAAATAAGAGTTCTATTCAGATTATCCCTAGCCATTTATTTATTATATAAATATTAATGAATTAAGGATAATATGATGTTGACTGATGATTATGTTTTATTAATCATGAATATGAGATATTAAGTCAACTCATAGGTATATGTTGAGAAATCATGTACTGGATTGACCCACTATGAGAATACTACATAGATTATTGTCATAAGTATTTCTCATCACAGTAATATTGTTTAAGTCCTTTGACCTTGAAATCACCATGAATTTCTATATAACTATTTTATGTTTTGACACATTCTAACATTATCTTTAACCAGATGATTAAATAGAATGTTGTTGGATATGAAATGAGTTATGTGAGGAATGTGAGTGATTGAGAAGGAATTTATCCCTCATTAATATGAGTAAGATATCTATGGGCCCCTTGATAAGATAGACTGAAGGAA